>VXCM01004215.1:0-105209 GCA_014773175.1 Lucifuga dentata
TGCATCATGTCAGCCAACTCTCTAGCTTTTCCTGTCATAGTCCCAACATTCAAAGTCCCTACTTTCATCCCTAGCCTTTCCTCTTTTCTCTCTGCCTACGGACACGCCTTCCTCCTCTCCTTCTTCGACCAACAGTAGCCCAATTTCCACCAGCACCCTGTAGGTCAACAGTACCGATGGCGGTCGTTGTTAACCCGGGCCTCGACCGATCCGGTATGGAAGTCATAGGAATGATTNGGTTTTACGTCGGATGCCCTTCCTGACACAACCCTCTGCATTTATTCAGGCTTGGGACCGGCACAAGGAGGACACTGGCTTGTGCCCCCTTGAGGCTGCATGATCAGTTTAATATACTCACAGATGTCCATAAATGTATTTTTCCCCCCATAAAGCTTTTATTAACACACCTTAAACTTTTTAAGTCTTAAGTGTTTTTAATTTTCATGCATATTTTGTAAAGGACATGGTGTGTTGCAATGCCTTCTTTAATGTTTTTTCTTTTTCTTTTTTTCCTCCTAGAGCATCTTCTCTGTAATATTGTTGCTATGTTGGTTCTTTTATTGGCCCAGGCCATCTTGAAAAAGGGATTTCCTCATCAAATTAATACAGCAAGCAAGCAAACAAACAATAAATATGTATCATGTTACCATATACATTATCATATCATATATTATTATGTTACCAAGTTAATTAAAAAAATATGTATTTTAGCATTTTAGTTGTAGCATTACGTCTAAAGGCAATCTGCGCTTGACAGGCTTCTTATCCTGTATAAGGTGAAAGATAGTCTTTGGTTACAGTTATAGAAGCAGCAAAGATGAAATGTTGACTAATTTTGGTCGTGTTTATTTTTATTTAATTTTTTTTCCCCATCAGTTAATGTTTGTTTTGGTGACAGGCACCTGTGAGGACAGCTTAAAAGAAGCGGTCCTTCGAGCGTCTCCGTTGCATAGAAACCAGAATTGTTGAAGATATAATGTAACATTTGCAAACTTTTTAATGTCTTTTACTTTGGTAAGAGCAGAGAGTCACACATAGCAAAAATAAGACAATTAGTAGAGTTTGGATTAATGTCTGCTGCTCATAAATGTTCTTAGCAATTCTAAGACTGTTAGCTAGCGAGTTAGCTAACTGTGGTTGCCTTCAGGTGCTCAGGGTAACTGCAGTTAATGAGAGATGTTTTAAAGCTAATTACTGATCTTTATCTGGACATCACTTTCTGTTGACTGCTGAACGAGTGAATTGATCGATAACAAGCCAAACCATGTTAACCTCAACCAACCAGCAAAATAACACGTTTTCTGATTGTCAATAGACGGCGTCGCTAGCTGGGATCTTAGCTAGCTCATTCCGGTTAATAATCATTTTAGCAAAATAGGAATAGGCTAACCTAAGCCTAAATGTTAAATAAAAATGGCTGGCAACATCCCTGAACTGGACCAAAAGAACTACGATGCTGACGAACAAGTGAAGATCATCTGTTTGGGAGATAGTGCAGTTGGAAAATCTAAGTGAGTTTGAAGTCACTATCATCTTTGCTTTACCTAAACTATAATCAGCGTCTTGTATAATCTCCAGTATTTGACATGACATGATCGTGGCTTTGACAGTGTTTCTCTGTCCTGTTTCAGGCTGATGGAGAGGTTTCTCTTGGATGAGTAGTATCCTCAAGAAGCTTCAATGAAATNAAAAAAAAAAAAAAAAAAAAAAAAGCCTACACATCCTACTTGCAATTAGTTTTGCATATTCATCTTCCTTTTAATCCTTGGTCTTTATGTTTTTGAGAAGATATTTATCATCCTCTTTATCCTGACTGGGAACTTGTTTCAGCCAAAGTAAAGCAGCCACAAAAGTTGATGTTACACCACTCTGCTTTACACAGGCGTGGTGTTGCTTTGTGGTCAGCTCTGTTGTCTTGTGTTAACATACAGTATGTCTTAGAATTAAAACCAAAATGTTAAACTTTGATCTCCTCAGGCCATGAGATATTTTACCACATGGTCTGAGGTGACTGAAATATACTGGTTTACCAAATTTGGATGGGCTTGAATGTTCTTAGTGTAAGAAGTTGTTTCTTGCCACAGTCCAGACACAGGGAGAATACCAGTAATTGTTATCACACACACAGAGTGACCAGTTATTTACAGAAAATCCTGCAGCTTCTTTAATGTCGCTGTATTCCCTTTGGAAACCTCTCTGATGAGTTTTCTTCTTGTCCTGATCTTGTTAATGTGGAGCTACATTTACTCATGTTCATCAATAAGGGGATTATGCCTTATTTACCTCTCTCCTCATCACTTCATCTAATTGAGAAGCTCCTGTAGATGTTTTGTAAGGCTCTTAGAGACCATGACTACAAGATGACAACCCAGTAGGATGTAACCAAGGAAACATAAAGGAAATTCTGGCAGGAACTGATGACCCTTGAGGTTAATCAAAATCACTTTACCTTGGCTTACTTTGGATATTTTAACTAGCTATAAAAGCAACAGCAAAAATTTTGTAGGTTGCAATGTGAAAAAGGTCGCGATTTCATTCGACCTCACAAAAACTGCAATGTTAGGATGTGTAGACTTTTCCTGTAACTTTTATATCATTGCACTGTAGCCATTACAGCGTGCAAACATGCTGTTTGTCTTGTGAGGTTCAGGCTCTTAACTCTCACTGCAGTCACCCACAGCAGTTGTCAACATATGCTTTGACTCTCTACAAACACACGGCCACTGTAGGGAACAAGACTGTAGCAGTTGGTATGTACTGTTCAGTTTTGTCACATGACTTTCTTTGAGCTGAAACTGAATCTAGAAAGCTGGAAAGCTGGGATCAGACAGATCCTACTTTTTTGCTTTTGTTCCACAGATTTTTGGGACACCGCTGGTCAGGAGAGGTTTCAGAGCATGCATCCTTCATATTACCACAAAGCACACGCCTGCATCATGGTGAGTCACATTTGATCAGTTTATCATGCCCTTCTTGATTTTCTCACGTTTTCTCACGTGAGTGATGCAGAGGGCAGTTGAGGAGTTAAATGTAACCTAAATGGACTTGAATTATCCAGATTATCGAGATTTATAAGTAATTAATAATTCAGATTTTTTAATAATAGAACAAAACATGGTGAAGCAGCATTTTGTTTTAATCACCTGGAATAACCTCCCAGAGGATATTAGGCTGACAACTTTTAAGTCAAAGCTAAAAACTTTCCTATTTTATACTGCATTACCTTGTAATGACTACAAGCTTATTTTTAAATTTCTTTTAAAATGTTTTTCATCTTAATTGTTAGATCTCTGCACCACTTGTCTGCACTTTCTCTTTATATTTGTAAATCATTTAGTTTTAAGTATTTTTTCTTTTGTATCTCTTCTCTGTATTTTAGCTCCTTTTAAATGTAAATCTTTTAGTTTTACTAGGTTTTTATTACTCTGTAAAGCACTTTGATTTGCCCAGTATGTGGAATGTGCTAGTAAAGTTGCCTTGCCTTGCCTTAAAACTGCTTAGAAAATGAGGAATAAAATCTTTTTAATTGATTATTTGATAGTTTAAAATGTATAAATATTGTTTACTTACACATGAGATAATGCATTCTGGATAAAATAGGTAAGCTGGGTAATAACTGAATGTGTGCTGTCGTGCACAAGTAGAGTTTGAAATGCTTTTCCAGACATCTGCATGGACATCTCAGGATTTTCTGCAACAAAATCAGCTATCATGCCCTGTGCTGGACGGACCGTTTAGACTTTTGCTCACATAATCAGTGACTCACTTTCTCATTAATCCTACAAAATGCACTCAGGTCAGGGGAACTGACAAGAGGAAAGTCAATGAGGACCTGGCAGAGTAACAGGTCCTCATTGCTGCAGCAGGAGCTCGACAGTTGAACTGTGGAGGTGACAGACTGTCAGCAAAGCAGACTGAACTCTTCTGCATTTTTTTTTTCTTTCTTTCTAAGGTGTTTGATGTTCAGAGGAAGATCACATATAAAAACCTGGCCAACTGGTATAAGGAGCTGAGAGAGTACAGGCCGGAGATCCCGTGCTGTGTGGTTGCAAACAAAATTGACGGTGGGTGTGACTGTGGCACGGAAGTTACATTAATATTTGTTGACCTTAGGTGAACGTGTGATTTTTTTTTTTTCCCTCACCTTGATGTAAAGAAAAATCAGAAGTTGTCAGTTTCCTCTCATTTTCAGACACATAATTTGAGTAAGAAGGCTATAGAATGAAATGACTTCTCTCTTCATGTCTGCAGCTGATTTGAAGGTGACCCAGAGGAGCTTTAACTTTGGGAAGAAGCAGGGTCTTCCATTTTACTTTGTGTCAGCAGCTGATGGGACTAACGTAGTTAAGGTGAGGAGGGAGAAGATAAAGACTGACTCATCCTCCATTTGGACAACAGGGTCGTCACTGCACTGCTTATCAGCCAGGAAATCAAATTTATTCAGTCTTTATTTCATTACGCTCTCACATATTAAAAACTGCTCCAATTTGTTGGTGGTTCTGATTTATTTTTTAAAATTATTTTATAAATGTCTTTCTTGATAATAGATGTTCAGAGAGATGATCAAGCGAGCCGTAGACTACAAGCAAAACCCGAGCGACTTCATGGATGAAGTGATGGAGGAATTAGAGGTGAAGTCTGATCACTGAAACACATTCTGATTCTGACCTGCTTATCTCTCATGCTGATGAGCTTTTATACGTAAGAATTATGCAGCATCAATGCGGTAAAGACATTCCATAATGATGTTGATTACTCAAGAGTGTTTGTTCAACTTTTTTTTTTTTTTTGNTTTTTTTTTTTTTTTAGGTTAATGCTGCAAATTCATGGAGTAATTGACTTTCCTGTGATGTAGATTTCTAAGTCAAAGTTGTTGAAATGATTGATCTATTTATTTGAGTATTTTTGACTTGAAAACATGTTTGTATTGGTGAGATTTTGTCACTTTTGCTCTCGTAGAATTTTGACCTGGAGAGGAAGGACGAGGACGAGGAAGCAGCTGGGGACGGACTGAAAGCAGAAAGTCCTGACCTGGTCTGACAGAACTTCAAACGTCCTTCAGGCTCTTTTATCATCTTATGGACTGTTTAAACTCTGAGTCTTTTGGTTGACATTTTTGTCAGATCTGATTCTCTGTGACTGAAACCATCGGCAGGTACATTGTTTGTATTTTTGTGATCTGTTGATTTGTCATAAATAGTTTACATTCACTACTGGAAAATGAAAGATAAAGTCTGTCAGGTTATCGCTCGTTGACGTGCATTTGTTCAGCAACACTGGCAGGCATATAAACTCGTGATAAATTCTCATTGATAGTTTGGTGATATCTGCTATAATAATAGTTGAAAATCTTACAAGATGACATGAATATTTGCAGGTTTAACAAGAATGTGAAGTATTGAAAACTGAGGAGCAAAGAAAATCTGTGATTGTGAACTTTGCTGCTGTTCTTCATGTGTGTGAAGTGACGTGAAATGCAGAATCGAATCTATCGGCTGCTTTCGTTGTTGTAAAGTCTTTTTTTAGCATCTGTTAAATGAAAGCTTGATGTACCATGTAAACATATTTTTAGTCTCTTTATAGGAGGCTGAGTACTGATAGTCAACTACCAGTCATATATCTCATAGATATCCATCTATATAAGTGGTTCTCAAACTGTGGTACTAGTACCACCAGTGGGCTGGGGGGATTGAAGTAGACCAGATGGTAGACCAGATTGCTCTGAAAATTTCTGCAGGGAGTCAAAACAGTTAAAATCTACAATATTTTTGTGTGACATTATTCATGAATAAATGGGTTTCATTGAGTAAATAAATTAAGAATTTGATCTTTTTTATTTTGATGAAAACAGCTTCATCCTGTGCACATGATGTACCTCGATGTTTGGTGGTATCAGAAAGTTACATTGTTAAATTCTTAATTTCATCAGGCATGAGGTTCTTCTGTAATTTTTGCTTGAGTTGGTAGTTTGCAGATCTTTTGGTTTTTTCAGAGGTACTTGGTTCAGAATGTTTGAGTCACTGAGCTTTATTGTACTTGAGTAATCTGTTTTTTTTTTTTTTTTTTGTTTTGTTTTTTGTGGTAGAAGCTGTACAATTAACCAAATCTCAGTGTAAAACTTGTTCAAAGATTTGTTTGTATACTGACACACAGGAAACATGTTTTTTTTTTTAAATTTATATTTGACTATCCTCTTTAATATTATGTATTAACAACAAAAGCATTAGCTGAAGGAAATGTGCTATGATTGCTGCCAGATTTTTCTGAAAAGCATAAACAGAAGCGACAAAGCTGAAATTCTGTCACTCAGTACTTATAAAAATTATTGATCCTTAATTTAAAAGTCTGTGATTCATATGTAGTGCAAAAAACTTACGAGAAAATGCATAAAGCTTGTGTGTGTGTATGAGACACAGCGTACTGTAATGGGTATCTGATAGTTAAGCAATTTTAAAATATTCTGCTTCAGTAGAATGCTTTTGAAAATAGTTGGCAGTAATTAATGTGTATACAGGTATTTATTGGGCTAAAACATGCAAAACCAGAAAAATACAAATGTTTAAATTCAAACCTGTGGGACTAAGAAAGTTGCTATTAGCTACGCTTTAATTTTTCTGCCATCTAGTGGTGGTTTGTGCACACTGCAGCTGTCCCAATGAATCCTAATATGCCCAAAATAATGATGTAAATCAGAGAAATAATGTAAAATAAATAAACTAAAAAAAAAAACCCAATAACTTCTAATACATAAAAAATATTAATACCAAAAGTCATAGCAATAATATATATATATATGTGTGTGTGTGTGTGTGTGTGTGTGTGTGTGTGTGTGTNAATAATATATATATATATGTGTGTGTGTGTGTGTGTGTGTGTGTGTGTAGCTTGAATGCTGAAGTAGTATTGCAGAAAAAAATCCCAAAAAATCAATAGGGATCCATGGACTTTGTGCTTGGACCCATTAAAAAAAAAGTACAAAACCAGAAGAATAATAAAGGGTGAAAACAACTCAGACCTGCAGCAATCACAGCAATAAATCGCACTAGAAAATAATTGATTCACTGGATTGTGACACTGATTTAGCAGGAAGTGACATTAGCAGCAAGGCTAACAAGAATCTGACACAGTTTCTGTTTTAATTATAAATTTATTACATAATATAACAAACATATATCTCTGTGGTGGAGACATCCTGGGCAGCATCTCAGATCTTGCCTCAGCCTGCATTCACCCTTGAGGAACAGTAGGTAGCTTCTGGGTGACTTTATTTCAACTGTGAATATGAGTTAGATTTCTTAACGCTGTACATGAAAACTGTTTTGAGTAATATTTAAGTTGACTGTGAGACAAGACTGAGGCGTTGCAGCGATACATCCACCATTCTAAACTTCACAGTGCAAACAAGGAGAAAAACAATGAAAAAAAAAAACTCTGATGATAAGATCACTGGATCCAGCAGCCTAACTGGAACCCCAGTGGGTTTTTAAAAAGGTTACACTGCCCCCCCTATATGTAGATTGTGCTTTGTTGAATATAAAATAACAAAGATAACCCTTTGCTGAACTAATTTGATGTAATGATGTGTAAGTCTGTTACACGTTGCTCGGTGGCATCATTTTGCATCTGTATTTGTGGTAAAGTCACAACAATCCAATCAGATCTCCATCAGTTTCCTGTTTCCTCTCTGCAGCCTGTCGTTTGTGTTGGTGTAGGAACCGTAAGCCAAGCTGGAAAGTTGCCTTCATCACAGTAAAATCAAGCAATTGTGATTCTTTTGTCTTAAAATTTAAATAGAAATATTAATGCTCACAGGTAGATATCCACAGGCTATATATATATATATATATATATGTGTGTGTGTGTGTGTGTGTGTGTGTGTGTGTGTGTGTGAATATATATAGAGTGTGTGTGAGAGTGTGTAGCCTGCTTTACAAAACTAACAATGACTGTCTGTAATTCTCAAGATTTCCAGGAGATGGCACCATATTATTGAGTCTAAGCTCAAGAATGCTGGAACTAAGTTAGTCCTAAAGCAAAGAAAATATACAGTTAAAAGTTATTTTTTGGCACATTTTTCCTTTGTGTTCCTCATCAGATTACCTCACATATCCAAAACTCAGAAACTGAAGGTCTGAAAAAGGAAAAAGGAGTGCAGCCAGCTAGCGTGGAAGATAAGGAGCGCAATGGACGCACAAAACAGTGACACTGCATAATACGAACTTAGTTACAAGGTGAAATATAAATATAGAACACGACTCTTAAAGGACTATATCGGTGATAGTGCATGTTTGAGCCCAATATATAAAACCTGTTTACATGTTACGTTACCGACAACCAATCTCCAAAGCATAAAACCAGATTTTAGTTTTCCTTTTATTTTTCCAAATCCCTTAATGTTTCAAAATCCAATGTTCTGGTGATACACCCACCTTAAAATTCAATGTTTCGCCTGCTAACACTGATGTACGATTGTAGAAGGCACAGTTGTTTTAATTTCTTGGTAAAAGCTGTCTTCTCCTGGGACTATATTTCCTGGCGGAGAAATACACNAAAAAAAAAAAAAAAAAAAAAATCATCATTACACTTTGTTTTACAATTTATTGCACAGGAAAAGACAAAAATCTATAAAATAAATGTAACTAATTAATTTTCAAGAAGAATTTGCCAACATAAAAGCACTTTGAAGTCACTTCAGGCTTAAACTTTGGTTTTGTTAAAGTAGCCCCCTCTGGCCAAATCATAATTCTCAAAAACTTTTGCTTCTCTTTTGAATAGATGTAATTTTGGCATCATTTTGATGAATGTTTTGGATCGTTGTCCTGTTGAAGAATGAAATTTTGGCCAATAATTCATAAACCAAATGGAATTGCATGTCTTTGAAGGATGGAATGGTAATTCTCTTTCTTCATAACTCCCTTAACTTGGACCAAGTCTCCACACTCCCACAGCATTACTGTGGGAGTGTTTTGGGGNGGGGAGAGAGAGAGAGGGAGAGAGAGAGAGAGAGACCCCTCTGCAACCATCCCCATGTAAAAGTTTTACATGGGGGTGGTTGCAGAGCAGTAACATGAGCAGACTGCATAGCAAGTTAATCCCAAAATGATCTGGGAGAAGGCAGACAGCAGCTATTGAATAGTATGTTAAAACACATAAGGAAGGGAGTTCACAAATACAGACTGGGCATGCCTTCATTAAAAATCATTTCTTAAGCCACAGTGGCTACATAATGTGCTCTTNACTGGGCATGCCTTCATTAAAAATCATTTCTTAAGCCACAGTGGCTACATAATGTGCTCTTGTTGAAATTCTTCTTGAAAACTAAGTAGTTACATTTATTTTATAAATTTTTGTCATTTTCTGTGCAATAAATTGTAAAACAAAGTATTGATTTTTTTTTTTTTTTTCNTTTTTTTTTTTTTTAATCTGGGGGTGGCCTCAAACTTCTGGTCTGTAGTATACGTCTGTGTTGGATCAGTTAAAGTCACTTCGACACAAACTTAATAGATATAATATTCTCTGTGATGGATTATTTGTGTCAAGCACATTTAAGAGTCTTTACAAGTTGATTTTAATAACATAGTGGAATGAAATGAAACCAATGGCATGGAAGGTAGGAATTTTTTTTTTTTTTTAAATGTTATCACTGCAGTTGTATGCTTTGGGAAATAGTTGTCAAAAATGTAAGATGTAAGCAATTTGCATATATTTGGCTCAAACATACAGGATTACTGGTATGGTCCTTTAATACTCTCTGTCTCCCCCTTCTGGATAGAGCCGCCAACTTTCTGAGCCATTAAAGAGAAAATAAGAATGCAGAACAATGACGTCTTCTGTGTATGTGTATTTTTCTGTGTGTGTGTGTGTGTGTGTGTGTGTTGTGTGTTTGTGTGACACAGCCACTGCCGGGATTCTCATACAGTAAGGCTATAGTGGACTAACTCCAATCAATCAACCATACACTCTCTAAAGTCACATGTGCATTCTTTTTATCTCTCAAACACACACAGGAAATGGGAACAAACGTGGACAAGTATTTGCACACATACACACACATACGGTGAAGAGGAACGACCACACGGAGATTCAGGGAATCCAGTTGCACGCATGCGCTTGGGTGATGGGTGGCTTTTATGTTAGCACCTTGTTTTGTGCAAATCATCCCCTAGTTCATAGTTCAGAGTTCAAAAGTTCAAGAGTTCATAGAAAGAATAAAATCTTCTCACCTTTTCCACAGGTGGTTAACTATGCATATATGCCAAACATTCATATATAGATCTATATACTTTTGTTTTCAAAAATTTATATGAAATCTATTATATATACATTGCTTGTGATTAAAATAAAAAAGCAAATATTTGTAGTTTGTTCTTATTTACAAATGTAAGTACATTTTGAGTGGACAGGATATTTTTTTTTTCTGTCTCTTAATGTTCACTCTAAAATTCAAATGAGTGAAAGATTCACGTATAATGTTTCACACGCTACAAAATCTACCCAGTGTCCGAGGGTAACGGATCGACCAAGATAAATAAAAATAAGGTAAAAGATCAAGAAATGCAAAAAAAAAAACCCAAAAAAAACCAAAAAAAAAAAAACGTCCAAATGAGTCTGAGGACAAAAGACTGGAGTCAAATAATCAGTGAGGTCACAGTGAGGCAGTGAGCGCTATTCTACAACCCAGAAACAGCCTTTAACTAACCACCCGCCTTTACCAACCCACGATGGGAAAAATGAAGAGAAGATGCTTGTTGCCGGGGGAACTCGTCTCGGCATTCTGACTGGATGCTGCGGATGTTTCCGCTTGTTGTTGCGTGAATAAAACTCACTGTTTCTCACTGCAGCAGAGGCGACTCAGGAGTTCACTTTTTGTACTTTTTGTATTGTTAAAGGAAAATTCTGGGTATTATGTGTATAGTTTTAGCCATCATTACCATTATATACAATAACATTATACACACCAGGTTAATTCTTAAGAAACATAAGAGGCTTTAAGCTGTCCAACACATTAAACAAGTCACCAGTTTAAATGCTTTTATCTTAAAGGACCATACCAGCCATTTTGTATGTTTGAGACAAATATATTCAATTTTCATACATATAAGGTTACTGACAACTGTTTCCCAAAGGACAAAACTGTATTTCAGTTTTCCTGATATTTTGCAAAATCTCTTAATCTTTCAAAATCAAATATTCAAGCGATACACCCACCTTAAAAATCCATGTTTTGCCTGCTAATAGTTACACAACCTTATAAAGTCATGGTCGTTTAAATTTTTTGATAAACGCAGGTCTTCTTTTGGGACTATATTCCCTGGTGGAGACATACATTCATTCCACGCTTTTTATTGTGCTTAAACGCTAAAATTACGTAACTTAAAAAAAAAAAACCCTGAATACACGTTCGCGATGATGGATTACCTATTCCAAGAACATTTCAAGTATCAACAAGTTGATTTTAATAGCGTACCAGAATGAACTGAAAGCAATGGAGGTTCTGGAAGGTAGCAATTTTTTTTTTAAATTCACCGTTCCAGTAGTATGCTTTGGGAAATGGTTGTCAGTAATGTTATGTGAGTTTGAAAATTGAATATATTACGTAAATATGCAAAATGAAAGGTATGGTCCTTTAAAACATAACTTGGAC
The DNA here is from genome assembly GCA_014773175.1 of Lucifuga dentata. NCBI lineage: Eukaryota > Metazoa > Chordata > Actinopteri > Ophidiiformes > Bythitidae > Lucifuga > Lucifuga dentata. The sequence goes on from VXCM01004215.1 coordinate 11,645, forward strand.
AATTCACAATAGCTGCCTTTTAACAGCATTAACCAGGCTGTCCTTCTTGACTTGTTTTTTTTACATCATAATAGAGGATTATAATTTTTATTTTGGTTATGTTCAACCTGGTGTTCACCTCTAGATACCTGTAAGTGGTTGAGTTTACTGGGTTAAACTAAGGATTTGCTCAGACTGGTTGATCTGGTTGTGCCTTGCATTGTTTCCACATTCCCAGCTGGTAGAAAGATGGCCAAAACTACAAAATAAGACCCAGAATTTTAAAACACCAGAATTTTCTTTCAGACCTTACAGAAACTTTCCAATTCCCACAGCCTGAGAAACCACAGATACGTTTCCTGCAGCAATTTTTCAGGAGGAGACAAACCTCTAGCTCATTTAAAACCCCCTTAAGTTTTTTTTGTTTTGCTTTTGATTATACTTAATGTTTTTCTTCTCGAGGGAAATCTTGAAAATCTTTTGCTGAGAAACATGCGAGTGTTTCCTCCTCCTGAGCACCTTCTTTCACTACAGGTTAGTCTGAGAAGCATCATCGGGGTCACAGCGATGAAAATTTTACTAGCTAACGTTTTTCAGATTGTGGTCTCACAGGTAAGCATCTGACTGAAGAATATTAAAACATTCTCTCCATATCATCTCCAAGCTAGTGCCCCAAACTTCCATCCCTGAGCAATAAACAGGCAGAAGATGAAGAGCCTCTTTTACTAATTTGCTGTCTCATTAGCTGGTCCTTGCGTTGTTGTGGATGAGGAGAAGTAAAGGTGACAGAATTACAGCAGTGAGATCTGTAGTTTAAGCAGCAGGGATGGTGTCAGCTGGGGTCTCAGCCTCACATTACGGGATGCCCTTTAATATGAAGGAAGACTGTAAGAGAATAAAATGTAAAAAAACAAACTCCAACACATGATGCAACTTGTCATGCTACGGTTCAAGAAAGGGTGATCTAAAGTGGTACCTATGACAAAAATTTCATTTCCATATCTATATACCTTTTTCTTTCAAATATATATATATTTATTTATATGTATATAATTGGTAGAAATGAGTAAACTATTGATGGAATAAATTTAAAGATTTCTCTCTGCCTTCTATACTAAAAACCAAAAACAGGTGCAGTTTTATTTATTACGTTTCCTCTTTGCAACATCGTCTTTTCTTCTGAAAGCTATTTAGATACATGTATATCATTATATAATACCTATATATATTATTCCCTTTGGAAAAACCAAAAAATTGATTATGAAAAAAGCCACGAGTGTTGGTTAAACATTCTCCAAATATAATAGATAGCACAGTCTGGGCTCCAAGGTGGAGAGTTTTCCTCCTGTGGTCTCCTGCTTGGAGCTCCACCTCTGGGCTCGACAGTCTTCAGGTTAAAAACGACAGCAGGCGTAATGAAGACATGCCTTCTGTCAGAGCTGTGTCAGCACTATGGCCACCATTCTCTGTTCATCACTGTTGATCTCTGTAGAAATATTTTGAAAGGCAACTGAGCTTTCTGTTTGGACCAAAACTCTTCCTCCTCCTCCTTTACTCAAACTGGAAAAGGCTTTCAGAGGTCCAGTCGATGGAGGGACAGAGGTAGAGAGGAGAGGAGGGGAAAGCTGGACGATGTGAGGGTGTTACTGAGGGAAAAACAGAAGCTTTCATAAATTAAATGTTTTAATTGGAGCTCATGCGATTTCTCCTCCTCAAATAAAGACCAGAAACCATTTCATGGGCTGATCTGATTGGCTGCAGGCAAAGAAATGAAGAGATACTGGGGGCAGAGGAGGAGGGGTATATGTACTGACTCCGCCTCTTCAGTGTAGAATATTAACACAGAATGGGAACATAAAGAGTTGCTTGGGGTCAAAGGTAAAGATTGGAGATGCAAAAATAAAACCAGCCAGAGAAAAGAGGAACGCTATCTGTCTTTTTCCCTCTACCTTGCTCATTCTTCTTCATTTTTCCTATCATTTGCTGCTCAGGACAGGGGTCAGCTCTCCAGCAGCAGTTTTAGTGCTCGTTCTATGTTCATGCGATGTCCAACTCGTGTCACTCCCAACTCTGCAAAGTCTTCCTTGGTTAGAGCTGGGAGGTGGGAGCCTTCGATCTCATGCTCCTGAAATCCTGCTCTGTGCTCCCCAAGATTGATGCTGTCCAGCCAGTCTCCCACGTCATACTTGTTCCAGAGGTGAAGGGGTTTCTGGTGGAAGGGTCGGAGGGCCAAGAGTGGTGAGCCCAGCCCAGGGGAATGAGAAGGTGACGGGGATGGCGAACGAGAACGGGAACGGGCGCTGGAGCTCCTCATTACAAAGCGGACCTCTTTAGGCTCCTGGGGCAGGCTGAGGCTAGAAGACTTGAGGATCGTTTGTGGCGGTGTAGTCGGTGAGGTTGGTAGGCCGAAGCCAGAGAATCGTCCAAGAGGGTCACCCCGATCAGGTGAGCCTGAGCCTGGGCTAGGAGTGCGTCGAGTGATGGGGTAACGGCTGCCTGGGCGGATGGTGAACGTGGTGCCGTAACTTCTCTGAGAAATGGTGTGGAGCTCGCCTAGGCTGCTGAAAAGTCTGGTGGAGATGGACAGAGAGACACAGAGCATTCAGGATTGTGGGCAGAGCAGATGAATGTGAGTAAAGACAAAGTTAAAGCATGTAAGTGATAGAGAAGACGAAAACACGAGCGCTATTACTCATAGCTTTGAGTCTCGTGTTCAGGGTGCTGTCAGTTCTACTACAGTAGTTAGTCAGCGCAGACGAGAGGTTAATTAGAAAGAACAAGCTCATCTCACTTCACAGAAACACCAACGCTGCAAGCCACATTCATCTGCAGCTTTGGATAAAAATGTCTCGTCAGTGATGAAAGTTCATTTATGAGTAAGGACTTTCAATTCCAGTTATACATAAAACAACAACACAGCATTTGTGAATAAGAGGACCCTATTTTCCAAAAGCATGAATCTGTTTTTAACATTGGTATTTTAGTTGTTATTTATCCACTTAAATTAGGGTAACATAAGATGTTATATTGGATAATCAGAAGTTTTAAAAATTCATAAGCATTACGTTGTACATATTTATAAGCAAAAAATGCATATGCTGTCCAATGGAATTACATAAATGGGAAAAGGGTGTTTATAGTACACTGGTGGGATGTCCTCATCATATAAAAATGTTCTATGCCAACAAGTGAAAGTATTTTAAATGTTTATAGATTTTTGTGCAAAGCATACTTAGGTCACCTATATATTTATTTATTTATTTATTTATTTATTTTGAAAGAAGCAGTGGTTTTGAATGTTTGAGCCCAATAAATACAATCTGCATAATGTTACGTTACTGCCAACCATTTTCCAAAATCCCCTAAGTTTTCAAAATGCAATGTTTCACTTGCTGACACTTATGCATGATTGTAGAAGGCACAGTTGTTTTACTTTCACGGCAAAAACAGTTTTCTTCTGGGAATATATTCCCTATAGACATACATTTTCTTCAATGTAGCTCCGTGTTGGATCGGTTTAATTAAGTAACTCCAACAAAAAATTTAATGGACGTGTTTGCTGTCCAGCACATTTCAAGTCTCTACAAGTTGATTTTAGTACTGGAATGAACTGAACTGAAGGTAGGAATACAATTCTAAAATGTAACAGTCCAGCACTGTGTTTTGGAAAATGGTTGGCAGTATCATAACATATATGTGGGTTATTTTTGTTGAGGTTCAAACACACAATATCACCGTTATGCTCCTTTAAGCACTGCACTTTTTTGATGGTCCCTAACCACGGTGGATGGAGTGCTACCTCACACAAAGCCCCAATGTTGCACCCAGTTTCCCCTAGGCCGGGCGGAACAGTATCCTGTCGGCAGAGATAAGATCTCAGGATTGTCATGATTAATGACTTAAGTAGCAAATATCTACCAAATGTCTAATATAAAACAAACTTTACCCAATAAAACTATTGGCAGGGACAAATCAGTAGCTCCTTGATACTGGAGGAAAACATGTCCCTACTGTCCACACCTAAACCTATGTCTAAACTATTTTCATTTACACTCATCAAACCTAATTTTTACCATCGCTGAAACTCTTCCTCCTCTTCCTACCTCAAACAAAAGCTATATTTCCTGTTAAGGCAAACACACTCCTGTGTGAATACAGTACTAAACAGTAAAAAAATTCTATTTGAATTAAAATAGCAAACATCTTTACAGATATGTGTTCCTTGCAGCCACACAGTGCTAATCTGACAAGAAGGCAAAACCGTGGTCTAAAATCTGACACATAGCACACACATGCACACGAACTACCCACCCACACACACACCCGCACACTTATGCTAACTTAACCATATCAGAACACAGTAGGTAGGTCTAATATGGAGTGAAGTCTGATATTGAGTACGCAGTAAGTTTAGGCGGCCTATTTTCTAAATAGGCCACCTAATAAATGTATCGAGGAAGCAGCGTTGATCGTAACAGCTCACAGCTATTTAATATACAACAACAGCTTTTTATATAATATATAATAATAATAGCTATTTATCATGTATCTATGCTTCAGTCAAAGGGCCTGTGGGGACACAGTGAAGCGTGTGTTTCTGAAGCTAACCTTAACTGCACCGAAAAAACAATCTCACCGTCTGCAGCATGAAGAGGCAGAATCATATCAATACTTGCTGAATTTTTTGTAAACTTCTTTGAAAGGAAAATTATATGTTTTATCTTCCTTTTCACATCTGAGACTCTAGAGCAGGAATTAATCCAACTATAAGCTGATGATTAACCAGAAGGCTACTGCTGATTTGATGAAGGAGATGATAGAAAGGTGAAGGATGGATCAGCGTTCAGACTAACATGAGGGTTTCAACTAGCTGGGTGCAGGCAGGAGGAGGGGGAAAGGAGAGAACTAAATGGATGTGGGAGCTGGTGTGTGTGTGTGTGTGTGCGTGTGTGTGTGTGTGTGTGCTTGGTTCATGCATGCTGGTAAAGTGTGTAATGTAGCAAATGTTTTCACTGCACTGCATGTCTTTGGGATTTGGACTCAGAGTGAAGGAACATAAGAGGCTAAGCAGGGCATGGGCTGGAAATCAAAATTATCAAATGATCAAATTATCAGCAGCCGACACGTATGAGATGAGCTCCATGCGCACTTACACAGTTGTCCTGCCCTCCTGGGCGCACAGTCAGTTCTAGACCAATCAGATCAGAGCAGCAGGGCGGAGCATGCAAGGTGAGCAGAGAGAGAGCAATGGGAGAGAATGTTAGCATCACTCCATGAGACGCAGCCTGCTAACCAGACTTAAATGTTGCTTCAGCCAGCTCTGCTTTCTTTGACATGTATTTGGTGTATATATAGGTATGTGACTGTGACTGTGGCTAGCTGTGTGTGTGTGTGTGTGTGTGTGTGTGTGTGTGTGTGTGTGTATGTATGTGTGTGTGTCAGTGCTTTGGCTGTGTTGCATGACAATGACGGCAGAGCGGGCTTCAGCTCTTGGAGGTCTGACCAGTGGGCTACATGAGAGAGAAATGAGCACACTTTCCACATATCAAACACTGCACAAAGAAAAACAAACAATAACACAAACAAACAAATAAATAAACAAAAGGAGGGCACACGTCCCTTGACTTTTGTGGTTACGTTTTCACTAATGAAGAATTACTGTGGACAAAGATACAAAGACACACTGACATATGTATGATGCACAAGTACTAATTAATTTGAATGCACATTATATCAGGGATAAAGTCTCAATTTTTAAATCAGTCTGTAACAAATTCTTATTTCTGGCTTAGTGTGGCTGAAGTGTCTGATGAGTGAGAGAGTCAGGGACCATAGCCATCCTCAACACAATCACTGAAAAACAAAACCAAGTTATGTCAATTACACAAACAGAGAACAAGAGGAAACCCAAAGACAACTGAAATAAAATTTGAATCACAGGCTTCTAAACTGGCCAAAGCTGTGATACACAGCATGTGAACGATGTGGGTACAAAAGACACAAACGATGACATGTGAAGGTTGGAGCGAGGCAGGCAGTGGATGGAGTCTGATGGAGTAACTTTAGGATTAAGAGGTGGAGGGATGGCTGTGCTCAAGGTGAAATGTTAAAGGAACACTGGTGATCGTGCATGTTTGAGTCCAATATTTACATTACTGACAATGATTTCCCAAAATATACTACTAAATTTTAGATTTTTTTCCCTACCTTCCAGACTGTCATTGACTTCATTCCAGTATGTTATTAAAATCAACTTGCAGAGACTTCAAACATGCTTGAGATGCATAATCCATCACAGTGAACAAGATGTCTATAGGGATTTTTTTGTCAAAGTAACTTTATTTAACCGATCCAACACAGAGCTGCAAAGAAGACAATGTATGTTTCCGCCTGGGAATATAGACGCAGAAGACGGTTTTTACTGAGAAATTAAAACGATTGTCCCTTCCACAATGTTGAAGGTGAAACATTGAAATTTAAGGTGGCTGTATCACCACAACATTTGATTTTGAAAGATAATAAAATACGATTTTATGTTTTGGAAACTGGTTGTCAGTAACGTTAACATATATGCAGGTTGTAAATATTGGGCTCAAACATGCACGATTGCCAGTATGGTCCTTTAAGTGGAAAAGGAGAAATGCAAAGAGAGACAGCGAGAGAAATAATGGTGCACATGATCATCCTTGTTGTATTGTTTTACTCGGAGGGCAATCAGTGGTCAGGGTGGAGATGGGGGGGTTGGGGTGGGGGTTCACTGATTGCATAACATCACAATGAGTTGTTCTGATTGAACTCAATCAGAACTGTGTGTTGATGTTGTTGATATTTTGGTCACTTTTACCATCCAGGGATCATAATGTTGTTGTTGTTGTACAGCTCAGGTAATGTAATAATGCTAATCAAGATAAGATAGCGGTAAAAGGAAGTCACTTTAAACATGCTTATAAACCTTTTATGATTCATAAGGTTTACAGACAAGTCTGTTGTTTATATGTCAAAGAACTGATTTGCTAAATAGTGACAAAAAAACATTTAATAAATGGCACAGATACTTTCATGGAGCTGTTCCATATAAATGCCACCACCATGATAAAAATGTCAATAAGCCACCACAGATAACTGTAGATTTAACTCCAAACCACACCTTTACTGTCACGTATAAAGCAGCAGTTGTGGTTATAGAGTATCGTGAAATATTATCATGAACATGGAAGAGTGATAAGAAATATTCCTACACTGATCAGTTCAACAAAGCCTCTTTCCATGTTATATTACCTGACATAATTACAGCATGTTCTAAACACACAGGTAGAATGATCAGCTGCTTCTGGCATTATCAGTGAGATGATGGCAGCAGCGCCTATTCTAACATCTTTTTCAAACTTACATTTCTCTGACCACGTTTTTCAATTTGATCTTTCATCCACTCTGAATCAGAAGTGAAGTTGGTAACATGAAAGAAAAATTCCAGTGGGTTTCTTCCACTTTTCACATTCCAAGAGAGAATAAAAAATTAGCAAGACTAAAAATGAAACTCATTTGAAAGGTTCCTTCTTTCTTTCTACTGAGCTTTTAAAGTTAAATTCCTGAAAACTAGACCGACAAGCCATGAACCGCACACTAAACCCAGCATTGTGTTGTGTAGATCTGTTGCTATGTGAAACTACAACACACATCCACTTTTCTACACACTATTTACATTAAAAGCTTGTGCTGTTCATATGAAACATATTTCAAATGGCAAAGTCAGGATTGACATTAACATCAGAACTTTGTCTGGTAGTCTCGGCTTTAACAGCCCTACGATCAATACAGGATGGCTTTATCGTGTGACTTTAGGCATGACACACCATTATAGTACTGCACTTGTTCAAATACTCCTGAAAATACATCGTGGAATCTTTGAGGTTATCACTGATGACACTGCAGGATGTGGAACGGCGATAAGAAAGAAAGCAAAAGAGTTTCTGGTCTTATCGTGTTTTTATCAGTGATAACTGCAAAGAGCAGCAGATATGAGGATGTATTTTGCATTATTTAAACAAGGGCGCTTAGAAAAGGTTAAAGAAAAAATGGGGGAGGGGCTGGCGGGCTAGCCGGGTTATAGATTAGAACCCAACAGGGAGAGTGTGTGAGATGAGAAGAGGCTTTCAGGAAGAGCATTCCTCTACGCCGTTACCTTGTTTGCATCAGCAGATACTCGACTAAAACTTGCACAGAAATGCTCACGCTCTCTCTCTCTCTCTCTCTCTCTCTGTCTCTCTCTCTCTCTCTCTCTCTCTCCTGAATACTATGTGCAGCAAACAGCACTTAACATGAGGCCAAAGTGTGTAAAAGTACTGCTGTAGCTATGGAAACTAGATTCATGTACCCCAAAACAGCATCACTAATCCTCATAGTACAGTACTCTGCTGAATTTCTATCTCCAAAATAAATAATTTTTATTTATTTATTATTATTATTTTTTTTTGCAAACCATGACAGCCAAATCTTTTTTTTAATTTTTACTGGAAAGACATGGTAAGCAGCAATGAAAAAAAAAAAAAAAAAAAAAATCAAGTGATGCAAACAAGGTAACAAATAATGTTAAAAAACAGAAAATACATAAAAGGAATTAGAAGTGGATTAGTTTATTTCAGTGGGATTAGTTAATAGGCTTGTTAGAAAAAAACTACNCCCAAAAAAAAAAGCTTTGGTTTACCCGAGGAGCAATAACTTTAAGGTTTACTGTCTTCGGTGTCCTCACATCTGTATAGAAATATAAAGGACTTCATTGTACTTTCAGAGACGGTGTGAAAAAATAAGTTATACCCAAAACAATAGCTCTGTGCTTCACATGCTTCAGATAAACCTGGTGTTGTTGTGCTTCTTTCCTATACCTTCTCTTTCTCCTCAATGATGTCAACAATGGTATAACTTTAGCATTGCCAGTGAAGCATATCTAGTATGAACTATGATCTCCTTTTCACTTACCATCACAATAGACTGAGCATGCGATATGGATCAATCTGCAGACTTCAAAATTAAGTAAAATCACATCAATGTACAGTACTCAAATGTAATTTTGTTCTCCTTGACTTAACCACAACCACTTCTTATTTTGCTGCTTATTAAATATGTTTTGAAATAGTAAATGTTTGCATAAGTGTGTATCTGTTCAAATGGGCTTGACAATGCATGACTTAAGAAATGAAAAGTACTGAAAAAAGAGTAAAATAAACTGATAAACATGAGAAATGACTTAATCTCATACTATGTGACATCACTGAAACTTTTAAACACTTTTAAGACAATTTTCAGAGTCTCGGCTCTTGAATTGCTTCACTCTGATTTCTCTACCACCATATGAGTAAAAGATGTGAACTATTACCCTTAATGTCACAATTTCTTATGTGGTTAAGTTAAATTGCATTTTAATTGCATTTGGTTTTCTCTTACCTGGCACCTGCCACAGGAGACTTCCTTCCAGGGTCAAGTGATGCTCCGAGTGGTTCCTCTCCTAATGACCTGGTGTCTTTATTGAGTTGCTGGAGTCTTGAACTGAGTTCCCCTATAACAGATGGTTTTCCTCCCTCATCTGCACCCAGCCCCATCCCCAACCCCAGCCCCAGTCCACCAAGATTGCCCAAACTCCCAATACCTAGCCCTATCCCTGGCCCACGGGGTTCTACTGGGTCCCCCCAGAGCTTGGACCTGCGCTGGAAGAGGTAGCGCGGTTTGGTGGGGGCTAGTCCAGACACTGAGGCTGATCCACCTGAGGGCAGCCCAGCTCCTCCAGCTGCAGCTGCAGCCAGCGCAGCAGCCTGTTGTTGTGACAGCAGCTCACTGTCAGAACTCTGCTTCAGCAGAGGGTCCCTGAAGGTGACAGGGCCTTTACTGCCTCCTATCTGGGACTTGAGTCGAGGCTTAGGAGGCACTGGTGGCTTGTCGAGCACAAAGGTCTGCCCATCGGCATAGGAGGTGTGTGTGGTGTGAGTGTCAGCAGGCTCGCCGCTTTCTGAGGACAATGTGGACATGCTGGAAACTGTGGAGACGGTGCTGGTGGTCTCAAGATGGTGGTCTCGCTCTCTGTCACTGGAGCTGCGTGTGTCAGGCTCCTCCACACCTGAGTCAGCTGCAGAGCCAGACTCTACCACCGGTGGGGGCTCCAAAGGGTCAGAGGGCTTCCCTGAGACAGCTGCTGCACTTGCTGGGGGTGGGGGCTGGGGAGGCTGAGGCTGGGTGGGAGTCACACTTGGGGTTGTTGGGGTTGAGGGGGTTTGGGGTGTAGGTGTTGTTGGGACGGTGGAAGAGGTGGCAGGTTTACTTGGGGATGTTGGTACCCCCTGTGCCTGTGCAAGCAACCCATTAGCAAATTCATCTGGTGGGGGAACAACTCCAATTTTACGCAGCTCCTCTCTTGTTTCCTCATCACTAGAGGATAGCATTGCTGCGGGCAGCGTCACCGTGTAAGGCTCTACATCCTCCTCCGAGCTTCCCTGAGCCAGACTCTTTTCCTGCGCTGGGCTGGCCGGATGCTGAGTCTGAGGCTGGGCCTGTAGTTGGGACTGGGGCTGTGGCTGAGACACGACGGGGCTGGGAGATTTAGCCCGTGGACTTATAGATTTACTGGGCTCAGTGGATGTTGGGGCAGGNACGGGGCTGGGAGATTTAGCCCGTGGACTTATAGATTTACTGGGCTCAGTGGATGTTGGGGCAGGTGTCTGTTCTAGTTCTGAACCCACCCCAACAGCCTGGCCATTACTGGTAGCATGGACCATGACGAGCCCTGCTGTCTTCTGCTGCGACGTATCCATAATGCTGATCAACATACTTTTCTTATCCTCTATTCTCTTTTCCTCCTTCCTCTCCTCTATTCTTCCTTCCATCTCCTGTCGGAATGATATAGGTGAGGTTGATGTGGCCCACTGTGGCTTGGTGAGTTGAGAAACTAAAACTGTCCCTGGGGAGGATCCAGCTCCATACCCAGTTGCCTTGGCGGTTTTGGGGGAGAAAGGGGGAGACGCATGACCCCCTTCCCCACGTTGAGACTCTTTGGTCTGACTGTCGATGAATATTATACTCTGGCCTGTTCGTTCATGTTTAGTCCTGGGCTCTGGGCTGCCAGCTGGGGACTGACTCTGGGAGGTCAGTGCCCTCTCCCTTGCGGCCAGCGCAAGAGCCAGTGGAGAGTTGGGGTCCAGGGGCTTTCCTGTGAGTGGATGGATAAAGGTGGTCCCAGTAGGTGAGGGGCTCAGAGCCAAGGCAGGGGGAGGAAGCTGGCCCAGCTCTCGACTAAGCATCCGTTCATCAATGGAGTGAGACTGAGTCAGAGAGGGTGCCTCTGGGCTGGGAGACGCCCCCTCCACAGTCCCAACAGAAAGGAAGACAGTGGATTTCCTCCGTTCTTCTAGACGACGCTCACGATCCTTCACTGCTCCAGCGATTGCAGCGGCAAAGGGGCCCTTACCCTGGAATATCATCTCTCCCTGGATCCGCATCCGTTCTCGCTCTGCCATCAGCTGCTGCTGGTAGTAGTCTGCACGGCTGGTGTGTGTGTGCCCATGGATATGAGGGTGTCGTCCTGAGGGTGAGTTCTCTCGGGAGTGAGCAGCAGCTAAGGCCAAACTAGCTTTTTCTTGTGCATCTTCCACCTGCAGTAAGACAAGAAACATTTCAAACAAACACATGAAACTTCTGTATGCTTTTCTTCGGTTAAAAGGACTTTGGTACAAAGGAAAAAAAAAAGAAAAAGAAAAAAAAAAGCCTTTCTTCACTTTTAACCTACCTGTAATTGTTTCACCAGCGGACTTTTCTTCCTCTGGGGCTTAGTGGGTGTGTACAGCCCAATGCTAAACTGCCCCACATTGGCATAGGGGTTGTCAATAACCCGACCCTTCCTTTTGATTCGCTCAGGCGGAGTAGCAGCAGAAGGACGGGGAATTTCTGTAGGTTCTACAGGTAGATGAGAAGAGTCCTGGAGGATGATCATGGATCGGGCTTTCTTCTGTCTCTCAAGATGTGTGGCCTGCCGCTGAGAGGCCTCGTAAGGTAAGTCCAAAGAGGAGGGTTTGAAGCTGGAGCGTCCGCCAGGCTCGTGCCCCTGACTCTGGGTCCTTGATGGAGGAGGAGGGGGGCAGAAGGCTGGGGGAGGGCCAGTGTCTAGATAGTAAGGAGGAGGAGGGGGTGCTGTCTGTNGCTCACCTGCCAGGGCAGACAGCCGATCCTCCTCAGTGGCACCTGTGGAGGGAGGGGAGAGCATGGATCATCTGGTGAAGGCGTCATCATACTGAAAAATTTATATTTTATTCTGGCCTTGCACGTCCACAGCTGCTCTGTTATCCATCCATCTGTAATTGTAATAACCAGCGCAATTAAGATGGATTTTTACTTGATTGTCAGGGTGGCACAGAGCCTCACTAGCTTTGCTGGTGGTATGTGGGAGCTGACATGCATTTCCATTTCAGGACTATGGATGCTATAGACATACCATGTGGACCCCTCAAGAACTGTGATCAGTCAGCTTGTTCTGCTTGCTCAGTAATCTTTTCCTGTCAAGTAAAACTATTTATGACATTTATATTTTGTGATCTAGCAAAGTTATTTCCAGTGCTAACCTTCTCCTTGCCACAATCATCTCTGTCTGTCACAAAGAATGCAAACATCATTACTACTGTCATCATAATGCATCTGAAATCAATTTAGCGTTGCAGTGATGCTGCGACAGTAAGTGGGTTAAATTTATACTAAACTATAAATCTATTCATTGCTCATTCTGACAGACAAGCATAAACCTGACCGTAATAATAAAAGTGTGTCAAATAAAGGTATACAATATTATGTGTAATTTTAACAATTTTTAAAAATCTTATTCCATTAAATGTAACAATTTAATGCATATACCTCAAATCAGAAAAAAGATTAATACAGCGAAGATAATACAGTCAGATTAACACACTTCTTTAATAATATAAATACCAAATGTATTCAAAGGGATCAATGAAGCTCTCTCTATCTTATGTTCTCTACATACAGTACAATAAATTATACCTATAAACATTCATAAGATACACTATAATTCACCTTATTTGAATATGTACAGGATGGGTGATTGTTTTACCAAAAGACTTGGTCCTGGACATCCCCTTTGGTAGTGGTATATGGCCTCTCTCCATGCCTGGGTGAAGACCTCCATGTAGAGTCATCCCCTGTCTCTCCAACAGTGACTACAATAATAAAACACGGATGTTTATCGTGTATATAAAAGCTAGTTAAAACATCTGATGTCTTCATATAGCCACTCAAATCCAATCAAACTAAACAATTGCATACAGATTAGCATGAACAGGACTTTATATCCCATCCATGACGTGTGCATTTGTGTTCAATTGTATCAGAGTGCGTGCATGTGTGTACGTGAGAGTGTTTGTATGATCTATGTGTTCTCTTCCAGTATGTTGTATCTCCTTTAACTCACACTGATCTCTGCTGGTGTTATTCTCCTGCTGGTAGGCCGCTGTTTGACAGTGGCTGCTCTGTAATCTGGCTCCGGTGGCTGAGAACGCAGCATAGACTCCTGGGATGCCAACATTTCATCTAGTCTCTCTGTTGAGGAGGAAATGAGCCCGAACTAAATACTGAGACATAAGACCAGGGAAATGGTGAACATGAAACATGCCATTGATCTTTTCTGACAAAGAGACATGGCCCAACACATTAGACAATACAATATAAAATGTGATTAAGAAGACAAATCTGAAATGTAGTCATACACTACAGCACAAGGTCATGCTTTCTGAAACAATACATAATCCCAGCACAATCGCAACACACCATGTGCCTTAACTGACCACTAGAGACTGGGAGCTGAGAGAGAGAGAGAGAGAGAGAGAGAGAGAGACTCTTTTCAGTCTCTTTTCCTTCCTCAGTCTACTTTCCTCTTTGGTGCAAAAGAGTTCACATGTCATCTGTCTTGCTTTGCTACTCTAATCAAGGTTGTTTAAATTGCCACAGTAGTGATAAATCATCTCCATGATGCTCGGAGAGGTGACAATTTCTTGCTTCAGACTCACCTCCTCTTCTCCTCCGAGCAGAAGCTTGGTGGGAAAAAGATAGTGTCAGCAGAGGAGGGAAAATTACAGGAACAAGCAGAAGTAACTATTCTAAAAGTTAAGAGGTACACCAGGTGTTAATGACAAGAGGGAAAGCAGAAATTTGACAGAAAGGAAGAACAAGAGCGAATTCTTTGTCACTCACCCAGTTCTTCCAGCTCAGCGGTCATGGACTTAGAGCGCAGTGTCAGGGTGGTGCTGGGAGCCCTCTTAGGTGGCGGGGGAGCTGTGGAGAAAAGGCATGGTGTTGAGGATGATGTTGAGGGGGATGAAAATCCTTTGGCTTTGCGGCTCAGTGCCCTCCTGGCATTCCCCAGCCTGCCAGTCCATCCCGTCTTCACTGCTTTGATCTGGCAAAATTCAGCCGAGCTGGACGCTTCGCACTGAGCCAGTACCTTGTTCAGGCTTCGGTTAGAGCCCAACTTCTTCATGCTCTGTTCTCTGTTGGTCCGACAGCCAGTAATTTGTCAGTTTATCTCCAAGTCTTAGTTTCTTAGTCTTTGTGCTGCGAGAAATCCTCTCTGTTGAGAAGCCCTTAGGCAGTAAATGTACAGCTCAGTCCTCTCTGTAAAATCCCAAGCTTTCTCAATTCTCCATTTACACACAGAACAACAGAATCTGTCTGCCACGAGAGGCAGAATGTGAAAAAGGAGGGGCGCAAAGAGAGAGAGTAGGTCGTCCATTTTACTTTTAAAAATGCTGCCCGTCTAGAATTTAGTAGGTGTGCATCAGACAGAATAGTGCCAACACACATGCATATGCTCCCACAAGCAGGACCACATGCACATACACAGACAAAACTCCCTGAGGGAGAACATAATGACATGTGGGCTGACAGATGGAATAATGAGAGTCAATTCAACAGCTCAGGAGAATAACGCGCTGCAGAGTTTTTACCCCAAAGCTTATGGAAGCCTCCCTGTCGTTCCTTACACACAAAGCACCTGGGCTCTTATCGTCCAACTCAAGGCATTAAAGCACATCTTCCATATCTTGGTACACAGATTTAACTAAAAGGCTTCAAATCAGGTTTCAATAAATACTGTAACTATCCAATTTAAATATGTAACAGTTATTTAAGATTCTTAGGCTTGCAGTTTTTAACATAATGCAGTCAGATGGCAGTCGTCAGAGTCAGTTTCAGCCACACATGGCAGCAGTCTCAACATGCTTAACACACCACTAACTTTCCTAACTATATCCCACAATATTAATAAATCAGAAGATTCCATCTGCAGGCAACCACCTAATACTCAATGCACCAAAGTAGAACAGTAGATCTCTAAATCCCAAAGATGCCTTACTAGAGCCTAACTATCCTGGTGTCCTCAGCAGTTGCAGATTTAGTGTACGTATGCCATCCTGGGTACAGTCCATACCAAACATCTTCATTTTCTCACCAGTCTGCACATTCTGGTACAGTGGCAGAGAGGAGATGGAGGAGGATGGAGAAAGAGAGGAACAGAGACAGAGTCAGAGGGAGAGGGAGAGGGAGAGGGAGAGAGGGAGAGAGAGAGAGAGAGNGAGAGAGAGAGAGAGAGAGAGAGAGAGAGAGAGAGAGAGAGAGAGAGATGCATTTGCTGTAATGTAATGCTTAATTCAAACATGCAGTGTAGTCACCATGGCAACGGTGGCAGTAGTGAGGCCTTGCATGGTGCAGAGAGTGTGTTTGCTTGGTGAGAGTGTGTGTCTGTGCATTGTGCAAAAGTGCAGCAGGAAAATTCAGAGAAAATCCCAATGGAGGGCAGTGCTTTGAGAGAGGGTGTAAAGAAAGACTTTTAGAAGAAGTTTGATATGTAAGTGAGGAAATCTGAGACACACTCCATCTTGTCTACAGCTGTCTGCATTGTCTGTGTCTCAGCACTTGAATCACACTCGCAGCCCTTCTTGTTAACTGTTCAAAGTGATGGAATGTTGCCACCCATTGTGTTTCCTGTCGACTTTCCCTGTTTCTTCGTTTTCACCAGCATAGACAGCTACAGAGATTAGTTTGCTTCAATGAAGGCAAGGACATGGGAACCCAACAAGCAAAAAGAAATGGATGTGAACTATGAATTAGGTACATGGTTCTCAATTGAATGAAATTATTAATATGTTCACATCCTTTAAAAACTTCCTCCATGATTGTCTCAATTTTATTCAGCGAAATAAAAAAAATGTTTCAAATATTTGCATAAAAAGATGCAGCCTACATTTTTGAAGTATTAGTGAAATAAAAAAAAAAAGTTTTATATATTTGCATAAAAAGATGCAGCCTACATTTTTAAAGTAGGAAAGTGGGATACAAAACAGAGAGACAGGTAGAGAGAGGATTTTTTTTTTGGAGGGGGGGGNACTGTCCTAATGAAACTAGGTCAAACCCATTTATCACTGTCTGTATCTCAATAACAGCAAAAATGGACCACATGACTATACACACATGCACGCACGCGAGTGCACACAAGCACACACACACATAGTCCTGAGGTCATAGTGCCAGGTCTGTGTGGGAACTTAGTAATGGCAAGCTGTGGTTGACATGGCAACCACATGGATTTACAGCAAGGAAACATGGTAGAAATCACCTTGACAACAGAAACACACATATCTTCTCCCGCCCTCCGTACACAAGGTCATGATCCACCTGAGGCTATGGATGTAATGATACGTCTCAATTACACTGCAATTCCTCCATGATTCGTAACCAGCTAGCATCTCTAAGAAATGAGAAGCGAGACGTGGGAAATGAAATGAGGAATCTCCTATGCTGTACTAAAATTCCTTTGATCACATTATATATTTCATTAGGCAGATAAGCCACTATCATATTCTTGGTACAGAAGACATTTTTCTTTATCAATGATGATTACATTCATGACTAGACTTGTGGTATAGCCAGGGAATGGCTCAAAGCCTTGCCTTTTGGCTTATTTTAAATGAAATTAGTCTTTTGGTCTTCACCTTTCTTGCGGACGACTTCCTCAGACTCAGGTTTGCGTGTGACAGACACCACCTTCATCAGCAGCCTGTTGCCTCCCTGCCGGATTAAAGACACCACCTGCTTATGGCCCACCTTGACGACATTCACCCCGTTTACCTGAGGAAATACACACACACAAAGGATGAAATATGTCAACACGTGTGTCTTTGATTTTAACCAAATGGAAATGGAAACTTCATGCAAATAAGGCTTGATCTTGTGTCTTTGATTTTAACCACACTGTTGCAGCACCATGGATATCAAAATCCACTCATTCAGAGTTATTTACATTAACAAAACTTCACAGCCATGTTGATACTTTATTTAGTAGTATCTAATTAGTTTAAGACAACATGCATAAAAGCTAACTTTTTAAAAATACTTAATCTTCATACCTTAGTTACAAATGTTCACAGATCACCAAAAACTCTATCTGTGGACACTGCATTAACTGTATGCCATATCCACAAGTCCACCATGAAAATGTACAGAGTCCGGAGTTTGAAGCCTGTCACTAGTGCACTGAGTAGTGAAACAAAGGCAAAGAAACAGATTTGTTCTCCATTACTTCAATGAGGAAGTCTCCTGTCCGCAGGCCAGCCCTCCAGGCCACTCCCTCCACGTCCACAGACTCCAAGTATTGCAGGGCAGGGAATGCTGGGGTGGGTGTAAACTCTTCAATAGGTGTCTCAGCTAAGGAGAAACCATAAACACAGCCTGTTAATTCAGTTTTATAAATTCCTTTGATTTAATTGCAATGTTAAATGTCCAACGAGTAATGGCAAATATCTGCAGAAAAATTTCACAAATACAAACTGGAGGCGCCTAAAAGGCTGCCAAGTTTTAGACACTACAAAGTAATTTTGGAGAATGTCGAATGCGAATGCAAATTTTGTGCAAAAAAAGATTGTTCAATGTCCCAATCTGTATGTATTTATTTTTATTTTATTATTTTATTTCATCATTCTGTGAATAATACTAAGAAAACACAAGTGCTCTGATGAGAACAATTCACTCAATCACAGGATGATCCACCACCACATACCCAGATGTATAAGCATAGAAATTGGCTTGTCTCAGGTAACATTTTTATTTGCTTCCTCACTAATGAGAAAACCAGCCAGTTGCAATGTCCAAAAATCATTTTGAGATTTTCACTTATTTCATTTTCACAAATAAAGACTTAGTTCTAAGCTAATGGCAGAGTTTTTCTATGTTTTATTTTGCTTTGCTTCATTTTTGCATTGCATCTTTGCCATCAGTTGCCTAAAGCCAGACATGCTAGTTTCAACACAAGTATCTGAAAGACAAAGAGAAAATGTAAGTGATGATCTGGCTGCTATGGTGACAGATGGATGCCAATGTTTAGTTTCAATTTTCATTTATTAGGGATCATGTAGTATTAACTGTCATATAACAGAGATGCTAAAAACAATCACAGACTGATGCTTTGAGTTTGTTGTATTTTGACTTGCTTGAAGCCAAAGGTGCATTTTTTTATTTTAGAAATTTTTTTTTTCTTGATGGAAATATTCAAATTAATCAATTTGCTTGCTGTTTGGGTGGGTCTTTGTGTTAAGGTAATGTGAGAGAAGAAATAGGTGATGGTTAGCGAATCAGACTCAGTATTGGGGTTATCTGAGTGCATTTTTGAGTGCATCAAACTGGATACATTACAGTTGCCTGTTTGCCCCTAAATTATATTTTTGATCCCTATAGTTGAGTACTTAGATTCTTGGGGATTTTTTTAATCATTTATTTTTTAATGAACTTGACAATCAGATTCTTGCACTTGTGCTACTTTTTGCTGGTCTTGACAAAATGGGCACACACACATACACACACAAGCACACTTTGTTGAGTGGGTGCACTACTGCAAACTCCATTTAATCTTGGCGCAAATCCAACTAAATCACTGATACATGAGAGTTCTCAGTGGAGCACTAAGTGAATTGCAGTGTGTGTGCATGTAAGTGTGTGTGTGTGTGTGTGTGTGTGTGTGTGTGTGTGTGTGTGTGTGTGTGTGTGTGTAAAGGGTAGGAAGCAAAACACAGAGTGAGTAAAAGAGAGCAGGCTGAGCTGAGATCCATGGTAGTGAGTGATGGAGCAGTAAAGCACACTCAGACTCCCGGCAAGGTGCCTGAGAGGGGTTGCCATAGTAACCTGCCTGAGCAGAGAGCTGGCACGTGCACGAGCCAAAATGAATTTGTGGTGATGGAGCTGAGGACAGAGGCGATTTCCGCTAAAATATAGACATATGAAGATGATGATCTAAAACACTTTGACAGGATAATGGACAGGAATGATGTGAAGGAGGTGGTGGAGAGCAGAGGAACAAAATGAGGGAGAACAGAGCTGAGATGACATAAGTAAGAGAGGAGGGAAGAGAGGAGGAGAAATAAGGAGAGCATGTTTCTACCAAAGCTGAACGCCATGTGTGGAGAACAGATGGGACAGCGAGCTGACAGCTCAGCCAAGGATGACGCCACCAAAGGGGCTACACACACTCCCACGTGCACATACATACACACATAGTATTCTGAGTATACAAGCTGAGTGTTGACCAAAGCTGGTCATGTTTTTGACTCACACAGTAACAAAAGAAAGACTCTGTGACTCAGATAAAAAAAAAAAATCTCCATCTCANACACACACACACACACACACACACACACACACACACAATGAAAATGTTTTGGCCTAGTTTTTTGTATCTCTCCAGGAGTATCTCACCTTTGGCTCCCCGCAGGACAAAACCAAATCCCTCATTTTCTTTCTTCTGTAACACAGCATTCTTCTCCTCTATGATATAGTCACTATGAAGGAGAGAGCAGAGAGAGAGCAGGTATGAATCCAACACCATCCTCACTCACATAAAGATAGAGGGGAGAGAGGGAGGGCATGAGACTAAAGAGGGTCGGTTGGGGGGGGTTGAGAAGTGGGAGGAGATGGACCCACACATACACAAACACCTGCACCTCCTTTTCTGATTACCCAATCAAGTTAAAAGCCAAGAAAACAAACACAGTTCAGGAGTCCCAGGGGTTATTTTTCAGAGATAAACACACAGAGGTGAGAGACAGAGAGAATAAGAATGAGAGTGAGAGAGAAGGTAAGGGGGGGGNAGAGAGAGAGAGAGAGAGAGAGAGAGAGAGAGAGAGAGAGAGAGAGAGGCACACAGAGAGAATCCTTTGTGATTGTAGTATCGTAGGGATAAAGCTTAAGTGTGAATCAATCTTCTGGCAGATCCTTCAGATGAGACTGCAGCTGAGCAGGGTATTGAGGGCTTCTGCTAGAGAAACAGACAGAGATGGCTCAGATGCAATATTATCCCCTGATTAATGACAGAGGGAACAGGACGCACAAGTAAGTGAGCAGTTCATCACTTCCTGATCGTGCTGTGTGCTGAGGGGTGGGAGCTGCCTGCGTTTAAGTGTGTTGCTTTGCACACAAGGCGCCCCATGTATTTTTTGCAGCCACACATCTGTGTTTGAAGTCAGCGAGCCCAAACCAAAGCAGAGTAAGAAAAGCAGACTTTAGCAGCAAAAGGGATATCAGTATCAGGTGATCAGACAGACCGATCGCTGGCTCTGTGTGCACAAAGGATCAATATCCAGATTCAGATTCTCCATGAAACTGACTGGTGAGAGACATGAGCTCTTATGTTTTTGGATGTGAGATGCAGATAAAGAGAGGGAGGCAAAATAAAAGGCAGTTATAACAAGCCTAAAGCAAAACAAGACATAATAAAAATGCATTAGAATATAAAAGCTGCCTGAACATATACAGCAGTGCATTAAATGTGAGAACATATAAATCTTATTCCTTAACCTAAAGATGTTTAGAAAAGACAAAGCATATGTGCTGTTACTTGCAGTCTTGTCACACTGGTTAACGAGATCGCTGCCAGTTTACAACTTGATCACCTCACAAGAGAATTTTCTAGACTCCTCTGATGTTCAGCATTATCAGCAATCCTACCACAGAGCTGAGGCAGATATAGACCCCTCATGTTCAGACTGCAACTCAGTGGGCGGCTGCAGCCTCCATAAGCTTACTTACAGTGTTGTACACTCCACTCTGTCAGGCTTACCAGAGCTCCTGCTGCTGGAGCCACGAGACCTTAAACAAACCTGTCTGCAGGAAGGGGGTCAAAGGTTTATTTTCATAAAAGCTATCAACCACTTCTGCTGTGATTATTATTCATAGCAAAATGTGTTAGCTAAGCATCACTCAGATGTTATGTTCAAATTGTATTCTATTTTTCCCACTGCATTTTCATCTTTGCTCTGTGTCTCCCAAAATCCAGCTCTAATGCAATACAGTCAGTGGTCTTGGTCAAAATCTCTGTGTGTAATTCAGCTGCACATTCAGGCATGTATAATTTGGTAGGTCAGTATTTTATTTAGGCATTCATATGTTGCACCTGCCCTTTAAAACCTCAGCCCATACCTGTACCCAGGTGCCACTTTTGCTTTAATCTTCTGTCTCTCTGTGTCTTAGGCTGTATTTGGTAATGTCTCAAGTTGCCATTCCAGACAAAGAAATACATTCAACAGCATTATGTCTCATATATGTAGATCATCACAGGCTAATACCTGCAGTAAATCTATAAACCTGGACTCAGGCAAACAGGCTATTAATCGTACTAAAACCAAAAATAAAACAACCTGGCATTCATAAAAGGCTGAGAAAGTGGGTGGAAATAACACAAACATTCACTCAGAAGACTAATGCCGTTTCTCAGACTGACAGTCTGGCATTAAGTGGAAATTTGCATCATAACAAAACGCTGCATAGCTTTCTCCTTCACTCTCAGCTAACAAATCTGATTCACAGGAGAGGGAGCACTGCTACAATAAATGTCAGCTTGAGATGGGAATGGCAACAATAAAACCACATGGAATAAGAGTCAAAAAATTAAACATATCAGATAGAATACAACAGAAATATTTTGGCAGTAAATTTGATATATGTAATATGTACTATGAGTCAAGAACATGGATGTGGCCACTCGTATGTATATACACTATTACGCACACGTGTGCACAGTACAAACACACAGATATGCATGCATATCTGCACATACAGCAAACATCATTATAAAATTTCATGTTTCATTTTCAATTTTAATGGAATGCACTGACAACCCGAGGCCTTTAGATGGCAGCAGCACCAAAGCACTCAAACTCATTTACACATGGATGTATGGTGAGAAAACTGTGGTACCTGTATGAGGTGAAGTTGTCGTAGGATCCCACAGTGTAGTGTCTGAACAGTCTCTTAGTGCGGTCCTCTCGAGTCTCTGCAAAACCCAGCACAGATAAATTGATATGGTTCTTTAAAAATAATGTCTGAAAAAGTCTAAAAGTCAGTGAATTATTTTAAAGTTTTATATTTCGTCTGAAACTTCACTTAATTTCGACTTTTTATAGGATCAATTTTAATCATATTCCTGTTACTAATCCAAAATAGTGAATTACAATATTGTTAAAATGAGATAAGATTATTTAAAAATTATCACCAATACATAGTCCAAGGCATAACATCTTTGTATTTGGAGTGTGGTGGTTTGAAGGTGACAGTAGCCACAGCAGCCATTATGTGGTGTTCTTGCACCAATTTGCCAGAAAATTAGGTAAAATAGCTGAATATTCCAACAATGCTTCAATAGGAGAAGAAGGGATGCAATGCTTAAACAAGAATTAGGAAGCTTGGTTTTCATTTTTAGGTTAGTTCAAAACATTTGTGACCAACAAATCCAAAAAAAATCTGGAAATGTTGAGGCATGTGTGCCTCACTTCTTTGCATGTTAAATAAAAATATCTGCAGGAAAATGGTTGCAGATGGAACACTGAGAAATGAAGCTGCAACAGTGAGTAACAATAATTAACATATTGTTCACTTATAATGTACGATTTGTTACATGGCAATTTATTTGTTTTAAAACATTCAAATAATTGCATAACTTGCCTTTTATTTTATTCTGGGTAAAAGCACTGGGAACCTCTTTGAGCTCAGCTGTGTGTGTGTGTGTGTGTGTGTGTGTGTGTGTGTGTGTGTGTGTATCCTGTCACCATGTGGGTGGATTTATCCTGTTGACAGGGATCGATGCCCTCTCCCCATCCCAATAATACACACCGCTCCTCCGCTAAACTTCAATATGCTGACAACACACACAAGACCCTTTCAGGCCACAGAAACTCCTAACTAGACAACGCTTTTTTCTTGCTTTTTCTATTCTGAATTTAATAATTTTGTCTATTATTGTTGAATCACTATTTAATGTTGTGCTGTTTTGCATGAGAGAGGGAGAGAGAGAGAGAGAGAGAGACAGAGAGAGAGAGAGAGAGAGAGAGAGAGAGAGAGAGAGAGAGAGNTGTGTGTGTGTGTGTGTGTGCATGTGTGTGTGTGTGTGTGTGTGTGTAGGGTGAATGACAAACTGTCAGCTAAGAACAACCTGAAGCTCTGATAACTGTATCTGCTGACACTTGGTAGCACAGCAGAAGCCAAAAAATAAATAAATAAATAAATAAATAAAGTAAAAAGGACTTTGCAGTCTGCTCCAAATTTTCAATTTCGCACTTACATTTGACTCACAATCCACAACTCTTCATCTCCAAATAACCAGCATGCCCTCTGCTTTTCTATTATAATCTTGTTTTCTTGTCTTGTTTAATTTCAGGGTACTGTTTCATCAGTATAAATCTGATTCTTACATGTTCATTTGTTTTAGCATCAATGCAAATGTATAAATTTCTCCATCCTTCGCTCCATAGTCCGCTCACAGGGGAGAGGCAATTTTAAAGCAGGCACATTACTGCACCTTACAAACTGAATACAGAGTCTATATCTTGCCTATTTGATGACAAAGCCAGTCTCTTCCAGAGAAAGTGACCTACTTCCTGCTGACTGGCTGTAGCTCACAGTTTAGGTTATCTAACACAGAGTGCTACAAGTAGCTTGACTCACAGATTAGTTAAATGAAAAACAAAAAGTCTCAAATCTTCCCTTTAGGTTTCACTGATTTGCTAAAATGTTCAACAATGGAGAGAAGAATTAACTGTAGAAAAGGCAGAGATGCAATTACCTTCAATAGCAGCATTTATTAGGCAGTAAGGGGTGAGCATCTCACATTCTCTCAAATGGAGTAAGTCTCACTGTCTTGTCTTACCTTGCTACACATTATTGCTCTCTCTCCTCCTACACTTACAACCTACAGCTGAATGCAAACAAATCCCTGCCTGTTCTCTGAGGACGGATGCGAGTCTTTCAGGGAAATATATGTCAGAACAAATTAAAGCAATCCTCTGGACTCGGTGATGTAAAGGTGAAAACATTTTGCTGTTAACAATATGGGTAGTGTTTATCCTTGTGAAAATTGTTATTTTGGTGGATACGGTGCACCTTCCTTTTGGCACCGTCTGAGCATTGTTTGTTGTCACTTCTCCAGGTGATACCCCACTTCCCTGAACTGCGTTGGTGGATGTGTTGCTGCATTGTCAAGGTAGTGATGTCACAGAAATGAGCATCACAGTTTCCTCCCCATTCACGCAGGCTTACTGAAGCTTTTTCTTAAGCCAAAACTACCCAGCTAACTAAGATGACTTTGCGAAGACATCAGTGACTTAGGAAAGATCAAATTAAATAGAGGCTGGTAAAAAAAANAAAAAAAAAAAAAAAAAAAAAAAGTGGATAAATTCCAACACACAAACACATCTCACAATTACATTGTGAGATGTGTTTGTGTTTGTGTGAGATGTGTCAAAGCAGGTTAGAGTCTGGTCCGAGGGGGCTGCAGAAACACTACAGGACTGCTTTGAGTGTACAGACTGGGACATCTTCAGGACAGCAGCTACTTACGACCAAAATGTCAATGTGGATGAGTATGCCATGTCTGTGTCAGGATACATACAGAAGTGCATGGAGGATGTCACTGTCATCAGGAACATCACCACCCGGGCCAACCACAAACCTTGGATTACAGCAGAGGTGCGCGCCATGCTGAAAGCACGGAATGTCACTTTTAAATCTGGTGACCTGGTGGCTCTGAAAACAGCTAGAGCCAACCTTAACCGTGCAATAAGACAAGCGAAGCGTGCTTATGGACAGAAAATCCAGGGTTTCTTCCAGGATCATACCAACACTCGGAAGATGTGGGAGGGCATCCGGGTCATAACAAATTACAAGGCTCCTCAGATGTCTTGTAAGGATGACGTGGTCTTCCTTAATGAACTAAATGATCATTTTGGCAGGTTTGAGGTACTGAACTCAAATACAGTGAGGAAATCTGAGCCTCATCCAGGAGAACAGGTACTGTCTTTTGAAACTGCTGATGTCCGCAGGACCCTGAAGAACATCAACATACGGAAGGCAGCTGGGCCGGATGAGATACCTGGGCGCGTGCTCAGGGAATGCGCTGACCAGCTGGCCTCGGTCCTGACGGACATTTTCAACACCTCCCTGAACCAGGCCATTGTTCCATCATGTTTCAAGACAGCCACCATCATACCAGTGCCCAAGAAGTCCACAATAACCTGCCTGAATGACTACCGCCCCGTTGCACTTACTCCGATAATGATGAAGTGCTTTGAGAGGCTCATAAAGCAGCATATGGTCTCCAAACTACCCTCTGGTTTTGACCCGTGTCAGTTTGCTTATCGCCCGAACCGCTCCACAGAGGACGCCATTTCCTCTGCACTCCATCTGAGTCTTCAACACTTGGAGGAGAGGAACACCTTCGTGCGGATGCTGTTTGTTGATTTCAGTTCAGCTTTCAACACGATAATCCCCCAGCATCTGGTAAGCAAACTGGCACCCCTCGGCTTCAGCACCACACTGTGTAACTGGATCCTGGATTTTCTTTCTGAAAGGCCCCAGTTTGTACGTGTGGGGAAGAACACCTCCTCAGTCATCACCCTGAGCACCGGCTCCCCTCAGGGTTGCGTCCTGAGTCCGCTGCTCTTCACTCTTATGACCCATGACTGTGTCGCCAGGTCCACTTCCAATCATATCATCAAATATGCTGATGATACGACAGTAGTGGGCCTCATCCGGAACGACGACGACTGGGCCTACAGAGAGGAAGTGGAGCAGCTGGTGAACTGGTGCAGCAGAAACAACCTTCTCCTGAATGTTGACAAAACAAAGGAGATCATCGTCGACTTCAGAAAGAAGCAGCCCAGTCACACTCCGCTGCATATCAACAACTCAGCAGTGGAGGTGGTGGAGAGCACGAAGTTCTTGGGAGTGCACATAACAGACACCTTAACTTGGACAAAAAACACGGGATCTCTGGTTAAGAAAGCACAGCAGCGTTTGCACTTCCTCCGCAGGATGAGAAGATCACACCTACCCCCTCCCATCCTCACCACCTTTTATAGGAGCACTATTGAGTCTATAATGACCAACTGCATCTCTGTGTGGTGTGGCAGCTGCACAGCTGCGGACTGGAAGTGCCTTCAGAGAGTGGTGAGAACGGCGGAGAAAATTATTGGGATTTCTCTTCCCTCCATCCTGGACATCGGACGCAAACGCTGTCTGACAAGAGCCAATAACATCATCAGAGACTCCACACATCCACACCATGGACTGTTCTCACTGCTCAACTCTGGCAGGAGGTTTCGCAGTGTGAGGAGTAGAACAGCCAGATTTTGCAACAGTTTTATCCCCCAGGCCATAAGACTACTGAACTCTCAATAAAAGAAAGCCAAACACCCACATAAAACCGCTGCTAGAACTATTTTATGACATTTTTATTATTTTTATTGATTTTAAAATTTTACATATATTATTGTAGATTTTTTAGTGTATGCACACAAGCACTTTTTAACTGCTTTTTTGAGAGCCAATGCAACGAAATTTCGTTCTAGTGCACTGTTTTTTACGTGTCCTTGAATGACAATAAAGTTATCTATCTATCTATCTATCTATCTATCTATCTATCTATCTATCTATCTATCTATCTATTAATGACATGTAAAAGGAGGGATTTGTTTTTCAGAACAAACCTGAGTGGATGTGAGCTACAGGTTAGCAGAGGAAGTAAGGGGATAAAAGAGGTGAAGGGAGAGCTGGTTGGTACTTTGTTGAGGTTAGAAGGCTACCTCTGCTCTTGGGAGGAAAGAGGTGGCATTTCATTAACACTGGATGTAGGAGAGGAGCAGGGCTGAAAGAAGAGGTGATATTTGGCAAGAAAGCTGAAGATGAGTCAGCACTTGTCTTTTCCTGCACTTTAAGAGGCTGCCTTTTACACCCTGCTTTCACATCAAAAAGCGTTCACCTGAAAAAACAGAAAAGCAGCTGAACATCTGGTGTTTAGGGGAGACAGCAGATCTACCTGCGCCTGTGTGCACAGTTTCGTATGTGTTTGAATAGGTACAGTATATGTACACAAATGATCTAGACTGCGTGTCTGTGAGTGTGCGTGTGTGTGTGTGTGTTGTGTGCCATGTTGTGCCACCAGATACAGTCTAAGTGTATAAAATGCAGCTCATTCATCACATCTGTCATCTATTTTGTACAGCCCAGGAGCATCTAAAGGCAGGGCCCTGATAGCAGAGATAACCTCAACTCCACTTCCATCTATCACACATGTGAAGTGACAATCACTCTCCACTACTGGTAAAGGCTAATATCTAGGTTAATGTACATAACTTCGCCTAACTCGGTTCTGTAAAGCTATATGTCTGTATCTGTTCTATACTGAATAAGTTACAGTTGGGTCAAGGATGATTTGACAGCACTTCATGTTTGGCACAAATTACTTTGCTGTCCAGAAGAAGAATCTTGTCCCTCTTCTTCATTGAACCACTTACACAATATTAAAATTATATAGAATATTTTTAAAAAAATAATGTTATACTAACAAAATAACAAAATTCATTAATGTGTGTGTGTGTGTGTGTGAGAGAGAGAGAGAGAGAGAGAGAGAGAGAGAGAGAGAGAGAGATGTGCAGTGGGTCATTTCCGTATGAGGGACAATTGCTAGTGAGTGCACATTAGGATGAAGCCCAGAATGTGTTTTAATAAGAGATTTGGGGAAAATGGCATTTTCATTAGGCTAAAGATGCTGCATCTGGTGACAGCAACACAGTAATGGAGCCTAGGAAAAAAAATTCTCTGTGGCACCTCAAATGTAGAATATGCTTGTGGAAGTCTGGATGCTTGTGGAAATCTGGATGCATGTATATACATATGCATGTACTATATGTATATATGTACAGTATATACAATATATGTATGTGTGCAGTGGACCCAGCAAATTGATTTTTCCATAACCAACTTGAAAATCAGAAACATCCTCCAAACAGATCTATAGGTCTGTAAAATAATCTAGTTTTCCAAGCTTTCGCCTGAACGTCACAAAAGTTTAAAATCAATAATTACTTTGCTGTCTACTTTGATGTGATGTTCATAAAGTATTTTTAAAATCATGTCAGGAACAAAAATCACATGGGTACCGGGAGGTTGAAATGTGACAGTGGGCTCCCAGAGCAAACTCTTACCAAGGTCCCCAAAAACTTTAAGGTCAGCCCTGTTTGAAGACCTTAAGGTTAATACTTATGTGTTTATGTGCAATATGCATACCTAATGAACATAACAAAAAACAACTTGGTTGTACAGCTTCTCTGTAGCAAAATGGTGACACTGTCTCACTGTTCACACATAGTGTGTTGGGACAATATTAGTGTTCTTCAAGTGAATGGTGACAGTGGTTTTATTGGCTCATTGAATGGATAACTGATCAGAGGTAATGGACAATACACACAATCTCCTCCAGCACAAACCCATGAACTGTGAAGAGTTTGCTTCCTCTTACTTTCAGTCAAACCCACTTGCCAGAACAGTACCAACATCATTAATGACATCAGTGTCTTAAAACAACACGCGTGTCGATTCAGAAACCTCACAGAAACTTCCCTACGTTTCTCAGTGCATGCCTCAAAGCTCACAGCATTCAAACCTCATCACATCCGGGAAAAAAAGAACCTACAGTACCTGCTAGCTCTGACTGACAAGTTACTTCTGTGAAGTGCAGTGCTAAAACACATTTACAATGATTAGAAAAAGCAGGATCACAGATTGCAATACGAGTATTATAGAGATAATGGCATCTTCAGAAGTGACAATAAAGATCAAGGTAGAATAAGTAAAATTTAGGTCTCAACTTTGGAGCACATTTAGCATGTTAAGCTGTAATGCCGCTGTCGTGCTGTAACACTGCAGGTATCTCTACCTACTGTATGTTAAACCTGCTATGTCTGTAAAAGTCCACTGCGATATCACAGTCTCACAGTCTCCATTCAGGACAGGCTGCAACATCCACACTGTCCTTGTCTGAAGGACACAAGAGCCACGTCACATACACACACACACAGGTGCACAGAAACACAACCTAACACATGCACAACCACACAGACACACATTTCTGAACCCCGCTGAATGAGAATTAACCTATGCTGTTCCACTGCTGATAAGAGCTGCAAACATGCAAACACACACACACCTTTTCCAGCAAGCCTCATTGACTTTTTAATCCTTTCCTTCCACCGCCCAACTCAGCCCTCTCTCTTTTCCATCTCTCTGCCTCCTCATTCACGTAATGCATGTTAACCTCCAGTCAACTCTCCCAAGTTAATGGGAGAGTTTTAAACCAAGTGGACAAAGCAGGGGCAGAGTAAACACCGAGAGCACCCTACACCTTGAAACGTTAATAAATCAGGACAATGTGGAGCTCTTTCTCTGGTGTAACAACGTTATAGCAGCTAAAAAAAACTGTATGGAATCGCTTGTGAGGGAAAAAAAAAAAACAAAAAACAACCCAACCTCAGCCTCTCTCTCTTTTTTTTTGTATTTGGTCCTGTCACACATTCAGCCTGTCATTCACAGATCCAACAGGCAATCACTGAACCATGTAAGTGGATATAAGGCTAATCCACTTCCACACAGAACAGAGTAATGTCTTTATTTTCTTATTTCTCTCCATTTTTCTGTGCTTATCCCTACTTTTGTCTTCCTATACAAAATGGTTTTTGAATAAGACATCAAAAGAAAGATGTGCTTTTTTTTCAGGGATAAAATTAGTTATGCTAACAATGGGGCAGGGTGATGGAGGGGACACTGAAGGAAAAGAAAAGACATCACAAAAGAAAGGCTTAAAGCAGTCTCCATGTCAATTTAATCTTTATCTGTCCCATATTGTACAGGCAGTGAATTCACGCAAACCATGCAGAGCAAATGAGTACAGAGTATAATGTTCAACATCAAAGTTTAGTATAGTTTTGTACTTCATGAAGAAATGACCAAATTAGCAGCTGAGTGGCATTGCGCTGCNAAGTTTAGTATAGTTTTGTACTTCATGAAGAAATGACCAAATTAGCAGCTGAGTGGCATTGCGCTGCAGATGTGGTCCTGAGCCTTCTCTTCTCAGCGCAATGTCGAAGACTAATTTTTCATGAAAATATCCTACCTCTTTTGTGCTGTAAACCGCGCTGGCATTAAATTACCAATCAGATGAGCAAAGGGCATTTCAAGCTCTGGAAAATAGCAATATGTCATAGCGCTGCTTGTACTGCCCTGAAATTAGAGCCTGAACTGTCTAACAAAGTAGAAGTGTGGAGGAGGGAAGAACAGAGGGATCAGAGAGTTTGTTTCTGAATATAATGTCAGCACCTTCATTTAGTATGAACAGTCACAGTCTAACAAGATGATTTGACCACAGTACAGACTAAGATGATGACACTGCAAGTCCCAACAATCTTTAAGGAAGACAGTTTTTTATTAAATAGACCAGGAGATGAGGTCTAATAACGTCAGTTATAAAAGAAAAGTTTGTCAAAGCAGCAGCAAAGTGTGAGATCTGTACAACATTTTGCTGAGGCTCAAGACCCACTCTCTCTTATTTCATTAGGAGAAACAGAAGGTCGATACAGAAAAAGGACACCCTTGTATGAGGAATCTTAATTATAAATCTAAAAATAGTCAAGAATAACACACAAAAGCTTGTAAGCCTTTTTTTAAGTGGACACAGGATTGGGCAGAGATGAAGACAGGAACAAAGCAGAACACAGAAAACTGATAAGTCCTTTGAAGATTATCTCAGTGGACCTTGAGAGAAATCATGAGGAGTTCTTTGTGGTAACATATTTATTTGACAAGTAGCCAAATACTTGCATAATAATATTGATTTTTGCACTGAAGCGAGCTCTCAGTTATTTAAATTTATAGTTATGCACATCCTCATCCTTCTAAAAAATTCTTAAACTTGCAGTCAGAAAGTCTTTTACCTTTACTACAGTCCCCCCTGTGCTGAGCCACAATACAAGGTTCTCACATTAAAGAAAACTGCTATTTTTAATTTGCCCAATGAGTCATTTTACCATTACACAATACGACTACAAATAAGCTCTCTGTTTTCTTCTGTAGTGCTCAGTATGCGATGTGAGAAAGTGCAAAAAGCTGTGGACAGCTGGTAACTTACCACTGAACAGGTCATGACTTTTGGGCTGTTCTGCTTTCACGAGTGTTACCACACCATCTATCCGGCTACACAGCACAGGCAGCTCTGACACCATGACTGGACAACAGTCCATTTTTATCCTTATCACATCCTTTCTACCACTCTTGTACTGAGGCAGTCCCTTCAACCTGCTGCTGAGAAGATTCGGGCCCCGCCTCCCTCTCTTCCTCACCTGGAGGCCATTAAAACACTCCTGAGATGTCCATTTTGTACAAACAGCTTTTGAAAAGGCTTATTCCTCAACAAAATTCTCCAGTTCAAGTACTCCCAGTTTTCTTCATTGAGAGAATGAAAGAATACTTCCGGGATGGGTGGCACTGAAAGCTGTGTGCCTCAGTGTCTCTGGCCTTAATATCCCATTCTCTTTTTCACCCTCCAGCAAACAACTACAGCACATATATATCACATCTCTGCTTCTACG
The DNA here is from genome assembly GCA_014773175.1 of Lucifuga dentata. Lineage (NCBI taxonomy): Eukaryota > Metazoa > Chordata > Actinopteri > Ophidiiformes > Bythitidae > Lucifuga > Lucifuga dentata. The sequence continues at coordinate 43,618 of VXCM01004215.1, forward strand.
CTACCTTTCTTTCTTGTCCCCTCCTGTCTCAGAATTGGTTGGTTTACAGAAGCAACATCAGAAAGATTGTTGTCTCTTTGTATGAGTATCAGAGACAGAGACCAATGACTATAAATACCTCAGCTGTGGAAGTAGCCTGGAATAATTAAATCAAATGCAGACAACGAGAAATAACTTCTGTATAAGCTCTACACACACTGTGACAACCGAACACAACATGCCTTTGAGTCAAGGTCAAGACAAGCAGAGATGTGCTCAGACAAACTGTAAGCACATACATGAAACCAGGGAAGAGATGAGAAGCAGGGGAGTGATACAGAAAGAGAGAGGGATAGAAGGAAAATATGAGAGCTAGTATGACTATCCCTACCCAGCAAGATGACTGCTCTGCCAGCTAACTTGCTCTGCTTTTAGTAGTGTGTGTGTGTTGACACATTCTTCAGACGTGACACCCCACAACAGTATAACGCAGCAGAAAAGAGCTTTGGTAAGCAAAATGATGCAGCCAACTGTCTACAGCATGAGGATCACACGGGACTTGTGAAAAATACTACTAAGGGTGAATTCAATGAGAGCAGCCATGACACTGTGAAATAGACTTGACTTGTACAAAGAAATGCACAAGCCTAGTCTCTGTCCAAGTGTGCATGCATTTGTTTGTGCATGTGCATGTGTATGTGGCGTGCTGTTACCCAACGGTCCCCTTGTCAAATGTGATTTGTTTCTGCTCTGCTATAAGGCCTGCTTCAGCTTTGATTCATTGTTCAAATAGCACTGCCATCTATTATGATTTGATATGGATCTGTCCTTCAGAGACAGTGAGAGAGAGAGAGAGAGAGAGAGAGAGAGAGAGAGAGGTGGCTCAACACACTCGACTGATTTCTGATGAAAGGTAGAGATAGTGGCCATCACTCTGCTTTAAACAAGTAAACACACAGACATATATATGCACACACATGGGTAAGGACAGTATACACACTCAGCACTACGCACATACATATCCTGTTTCTTTTTTCACACACAGGCTCACACCTTGTTACTGTATCCCAGACACAGACATGGGAATTTTTTACAGGATTAAAAGCAGCAGGCTTCTCGCTTAAATTGCCAGTCAATATCACTGACTCAGCTAAACCTTAATGCCAAAGACATGTCTTCCTCTCTCTTTGTCTCTCTCTTTCTAATAAGATGGATTAGCTGGCTACGCTAATCTATGTGCTGACTAAACACAGAAGAGGGATGACAATGACCGAAGTGTGTGTATGTGCATAAGCATGTATGTGCAAATGCACATGTTCATGCATTATTGCTCTATGGTGTCAGCATATGCATATTGACTCTGACTTTCACAGATAACCACTTGTGAGTTGCTGGCTGAACTCACAATCTATGAATCTGTGGCTGCAGCATGTCCACACTTAACACACCATGTTAGTCCACTCACAATACCCTCACAGCTACTAACAAGTCATCAAAAAGAAGAAAAATAACAGTGCTTTATTGTTATCACATAATTAATCCACATTTGTCAAGTTATTAACAAAGGCATGCTATATATCTGTATGAGACTGTATTTTACTTTGCATGTGATGTTATGCTTGCCTGCAGATTCAAGGCCATTAAATTTAAAAACGTCTTAAAACCAATGTACTTCCGTTATTTGTTTTAAACCTACTTGTTCATATTTTTCATTGACGGTGGTGCTCATTGTGACAAACCCACAGAGCAGCTTTAAGCTTCAGAAAAATCTAATAAAATGTCTATCAAGATCAATCACACAAGCCTCCATGTCTACATGGACTCTGTTCCTGGTCTATTTTATGTCAACCTCTTTGTCCTGATGATGGATTCTCTCTGAAGTCAGCTGTATCAGTTTACAGGATTCTTATTCATCTATCTGACTGATGTGAATTATGAACTGAGTTAATCTGTCTCTCTATGCTTCACCAAGCAATATTTACGTTTCAGTCATCTAGCATGTGTACAGATAATGCTGAACCACAGCGTTTTGCCTTGGTGCTGTTCAGTTTTGCTTTAGGAAAGTGTCATAATAAAGAGTAAAATATGACAAGAGTGTCTTGTATAAATTTTAGCAGTCTTCAACAAACCATGGCTCTGACCCCTTTATCTCAGACAGAAGTAAAGCCAGAGGACAACACCGCAAAGTCATGCTACACTGAAAGCTTCTTCTGTGTTTGGAAGACAAGCATCTTCTGGACTCAATCTGGTTACCAATTTGGAAGGCTTCATTAATTTACATTACTATAATATCACAAAGAAATAACCAAATCAATATAAGGAATGCGTCTTTCATCCCACGATAAATTTATGGCAGAATCAGCATTGGTTTTTGAGAGTGACAATGCCCATAAAGATTAGTGTTTAAAAGCATGATGTGGCAAGATTTACTGTTTGGGAGATTGTAAAACAACTTCATAAATCGTGGTTTTGGCCATTGTCATTAACAGGGTTCAAATCTACCATGGTAGTGCCAATTAGCCTTGGGCACGAATGGGAAAGAATAAAGCTACTAAAAGTGAGACTAATACAGACCCACTGTTGTTGGGGATCTATGCTGATACCTCCTTGCTTCTCTTTTTCATTCTACCCTCCATCTTGCTCTCCCCTTGTCAGTCCCGGCTGCTGCAGCAACGCTGATGTTTAAGCATTCTAGGGGAGTGCAGAGACACTCCAAAACTTCTTAATGGGCTGGCTAAAAATAGCTCAGGCTGGATCTGACTGGGCTGATTCATGCGGCTGTGAGTCATTCAACTGTGCCACGGCATGAGGAGAGCAAAGGAATGAAGTGAGTGAGCAAAAAAGAGAAAAGACATAAAAGTTTGCATGCTTGTTAAGATATCAAACCACTGAGAAATTCAACCATTGCTTATCCTTTTGCAGCGAAAAATATGTCATTATGCTTTGTGTGTGTGTGTGTCATGTATCCAAGACCACAGGGCATCCTACAAAAAAAATTGTTCATTGTTCCTACATTTACTATTTAGCACAATAAGTCAGTATCTCCGTATACTGTATTTGCTGATGTCTTATTGGAGGATAGCGCGGTGGGGGGAGGGTTTTGGGCTTCAGACTGGAGTGTCATGAGCCCCCAAGGGCAACCAACAGATTTATCAGTACTGCTGTTGAAAATGACTGGCCCCTGGTAATATGCTAGCATCATTAGAAAGGGAAGGGCAGTTCATACTCACATCATTATCCCCTCCATTACCGCGGGTAAACATCTCCTATTAATCCCTGCATATAGGCCAACAGCATATGTGTGAGACAGCAGCATGGAATGGAAGAGTTCTGGCACATTCTACAGACTTCATACTTCAGCTTTTTAGAAATGACGCCAGCCTGTCAGCAGCAGGCTTGAGTTGAGATCTATTTGTTACTTTAAACTGTGGAATGATTTATAATAACACGCGTATAATGCACCCCTCCTTCCAACACACACACATCAGCATTTGCCCACAGCCAGCAGCATTTCACCACTGCATCACTCACTGTAGTCATAATGAATTCAATCAATAGTTTTTGCTTTTCGCCCTCATTTTCTCCATCAGTCGATGTTGCCCTCCACTTTCCTATTTTTTCTTTGTTTAACACTTCTTTCATCTTTTTTCTCTCTCTCTCTCTCTCTCTCTCTCTCTCCCTCCCTCCCTCCCTCCCTCCCTTCCCAGCACTGGTTGAAGATGAACTGTTGGCTGCAGGAAGCCATGTTGAGAGAGAGGATGGGTAACTGATAACAACCAAAACAGTCAGTAATGGCTTAAAGTATCCCTTTCACCCGCTTCCTCTCTGTCTCTGCACTGCTTGTTGCTGCCTTTCCCATTCCCTCCCACTCTGCCAAACTAAACCTCAGTCCTTTTTATGCCCCTCCCCCACCCTCACCCCCCATCAACCCATTTTCTTGTCTCCTCTCTCTCTCATTCATTGCTCCTTCAAACCTGGCAGAGATGAAAGAAAAGAGACGGAGGCAGGAATGGATAAAGAGGGATAGCACTTTGAGAGCCATGACTCAAGGGTGATGTACAGTGGCTGGACAGAGAGGAGAGAGGAGGAGAAGAAGAAGAAGAAGNAGAGAGAGAGAGAGAGAGAGAGAGAGAGAGAGAGAGAGAGAGAGAGTAGAATGTGAGTTATTTAATTGTTGACAGGGCTGTCTTTCTTGCTTCACTGAGACATATTGCCCTAACTGTCAGTGACGCCCCAACGGTTGCCTTTAGATAAACAACTCTGTGTGTGTTTCTGTGTGGTGAGCAATCTGGGAGTAAAAGTGAGGATAACTTTGAAATGCCTCAGAGGATTCAGAAATTAGTATGTTGTGAAATTATAGAAAAATATTATGTTAAACATGTTTTTTTTATTGTTACACAAGTCAAAGGTATTTGACATTTTCAGAACATATGACTTGTTCTCCAAGTCACCAAGGTTCTTGGTGCCTTAAATCTGCGAGTTTACATACAGATTACTACACAAAATAACCCCAAAGACTGTCAATTTTTCCATTAATAGTAAGAATACATGTCTACATGTACATGCTGATAATTCAAAAGCAACGAAGACACCACAGTTTACTACCAAACGGAAACAATAAGACAATGCAGCAGAAGCCAGACGGCTTCAGAGTTTTCCCCACAATTTATGAGTGAGTAGGGCACTGTTTCAGTATCAGCCCCATCACCCTCCCTCACGCTCTTGCTCTGCCATCTCCACTTTGCTGTCCTTTAGAGTATGCTCCACCATCCGTCTCCCTCTCTATCTGGCCCTTTCTTTTACATCTTCCTCTATTTTTTTCTCACAATGCATTTAAATGGGGTATTTAGGATTCCGGTCTTTCGCATCTCTTCGCACATACTCAGAGGTAAACTCGATCCCTCAGCAAGCCTTTGAAAGGGGAAAATGCCCCAGTGCTCTAGAAACAGGTCCCAGGAGATGCATGATAAGCACACAAGGCTAGAGAGATTTTTGTGACGAACTTGTCCTTGTGCAACATTTGTATCTGAAGCATCATTTCACATCTTTCTCAACCTCACACAATAACCAGATGTTTTTCGTGATGCCATTTTTTTTTAATGCTGCACAGCATTTAAATTCAGTGTAAGAGCTCAATATGTTGAACATGTCGCCCCTGAGACCCCAGTAAAACAAAATGTGCCATCTGCTAATTAAATGAGAATCTAAGCAGCTATGTGTGTGTGGGTGGGTATGTGTGTGTGTGTGTGTGTGTGCATGCGTGCGTGTGTGTGACAGTCCATGTAAAATCTTTCTACAAAGTATAAAGAAATCAACCCTTAAAAACATTAATTATTAATTAGTTGAAATCATCCATTGCAGAGCCACCTTGCATGTCTGGACCCATTTTGTTGTTTGTCATGCATCTTTCTTTTTTTTTTTGTTCATTTCTGNCCTTGCATGTCTGGACCCATTTTGTTGTTTGTCATGCATCTTTCTTTTTTTTTTTGTTCATTTCTGTGAAATGCCCAAATATAACACAAGTAATTTTTAGTGCAGCTGCAATGGAGATTAGTAGCAGAATAACTTCATAAAACATCAGTAGTTAATGTCATGTTTTAGGCTTTGGTCAGATTGATAATTTTTTTGTAACATGTTATTTCGGAGATATTAATGTCTAAATTGACAAAAACATACAGAAAGCATAATGCAACACAAAGACGCTGATGGTACTTTCACTGTTTATCCACTAGCATGATTTATTTTTTCATCTATATGAGTAGAACTTCTATTCACTTCTTGGAAATGGTGTGATCCTGATTGATCTAACTAGGCACACATACTACAGCAGACAACTCTAGTTACATGTACGCACATGTTGACCTTTCCGATTCACCTTCCATTATTAAAGCACTAATTATAATCCCATTAGGATATGAAAAGACAGCCAGTCTTTAATGGAACACTCACTTGACACCCAGCAGTCATCGTGGGAGGCAAATATCAGTTAATGACAGAGAAAAGCCATTATTACACTGTGGAATGAGCACCTCGGCTCAAATTATCACAAGGTATCTGCAAATTTGGAAGAACTCTTATCAAAAAAGGTCCTACAGACCTACAGTATATAAAAAAAAAAGATGTTGCATCACTATTAAGACAAACATACTATACGTTTGCTACATGTGTCTAATGACAGCATGTAGTTTTCAAACTTTTTGTTTCAGAAAACATAGTTTTTCTTAATGCTTTACAATGATGACCCAAAGTTACAGGAGGGGGGCTGTGTTAAAACGATAATTATATACGGCTCCTATGCTTAGAATCCTTCATTCAAAAAATAAATAAATAAATAAATAAATAAATAAATAAATAAATAAATAAGTAAATAAATAAATAAATAAAATAAAATAAAATAAAATAAAATAAAGCAGCTGGGAGGTTTGCAGGAAAGATATTGTTTGCAGAGAATATTTGACAGAGTACTACAGACACAATGAAAACAACAATTAATTATTAAAAACAATTAGTAGTGTAATCATTTGACAGTTGGGCAAGTCCTGCCTACGTGTACCTATTCCTTATTTATTACTTGGGTGTATTTACAGTGAATTTATCAGCATCAGCAGATCCTGACACAGTGCACAGATGTCCAAAACCTACTTTACTTTTCAGCACCATGGACAGAGCTATGACTAAACAACTGACTCAAGAAGCAAGATACTATGTGTATGTGTATGTCAGCACTGGCCAAAAGCGTTGCACCCCCTTGTATTTTTGTGTAAACTTTACTAAACACAACAAAATTCATGTTTTGGTGTTTTATAAGTAGCTGAGTATTTGTTCTGAATATTCAACTATTCTTTAGACTTAAATTTGGATTTCAGAGTAGGTAATATGACTACAATATTTTTANATTCAACTATTCTTTAGACTTAAATTTGGATTTCAGAGTAGGTAATATGACTACAATATTTTTACATCAGTGAAAACATATGAAAACCATTTGCTCTGACCCTACCTAATAATATTGGTATTTTTCTTCAAATCTTAACAATATGCCAAAAGTGTCTTCCTACTTAACATGATTAAGAACTATTGGACTATTGGCTTTTGTTTTCAGTAATACTTACTCTAACACACAAAAAATAAAAAATAAAATAAAAAATAAAAATAAAATTTGGCATTTTAACTCAGAAAGAAAAGTTTACACAAAAATACAGGGGGTTGAATACTTTTGACCAGTGCTATACTGTATATGTGTGCATGTCTGTATATGTATGTGTGTGTCAGTGTTCATGCAGATGTCTTACCTAGTCGTGGGTCATACTGCCTCATCTGAACTTCTTCCACACAGTCTGCTGGGAACCAGCCTGTCCTCCCTTTGACTGTGCCTTCCCAGAAACCACCTTCTCCTATACTCAGCACTGACAGAGACAAAGAAAGGGGGAGAAGGGGTGGGTGGGGGAGTCTGATCAGTCATATATTGCCATAAAAGAAACACGTACTTGTCATCATTGTGAGGTTGTGGAGCCTCCAGAGAGTTGGGAGAGAGACAAAAAAAAAAAAAANAAAAAAAAAAAAAAGGACACAGGCCTATATAACAGAGTGAGGTATTTAGATTTTTATGTTCTGGGCTCATAAATTATAATGGGGTGTGCAAGGAGGGAGAGGAAAGGAGTTGGAGCGGGGCATTGGGGAAAAGAATTTAGTTTTACAAATACACACAAACGAACAGACACAGATACAGTGATACAACAGGGATGGAATGTGAAAATATTGGTCTGTACCTAATGCACCGTGTAGTAGTGCTTTGGTGACATTGTTTTTTTGTTTTTTTTTCAATGCCATACCAATAAAACATATTAGGTTTTGAATAGGAGGCAGATAGAGAGACAAGAAAAGAGAAGGAGGAGAAACAGAGAGAGAGAGAGAGAGAGAGAGAGAGAGAGAGAGAGAGAGAGAGGGAAGGAAAAAGAGAGATTCCCTCTAAGTTCCGCTGTGGTAATTAGAGATGAATGTATAGTTGATATTGATCTTCCCTGCAGGACTGAGCCAGCACGCTCATTTCTACAACACTCATCCATTATCCCAGCAAGCTAACACACACACACACACACACACACACACACACACACACACACACTCCTCAGAGATCACCAGCTGGAACTGAAGCTTTGCCTGAGCAAGCCCTTCTTCTAAACTGGTTGCTAGGATACGTCAGTATGATGTTGCAGCCAGGAGACAGCCTACTAAATGATGTAGTCTACTTCCTCCAAACTACTGTATATTCGAGGCTGGCATGGCACATGTCATGGGGTGTAACCTAGAGCAGTATCAGAAGCAGTCAACTGGACTGTCATACTGTATGTGATACAAATGTAAAAATTTGGGGATTCCTTCCTGTACATTTTCACTCTTCTGCCTCTATAACTCACATCATACTTCTCCTAAAATGAAAATCCAATCCAATCCAGTGGAGAAACAAAAGTAGAAACAAGCCAACTGTGTAATCAGTCACATTCAAATCAGAACATCTGGTATTCATGTAAAGAAGCAGCAGCATTGTTTCAGAGGCCAGCTGCAATGGCTGACAGGTTCTGAGCCTAACACATACAGTATGAAAGGGCTGTAGTGTTTTTCTTTTTCTTTTTTTTTGTGGATTTAATATAATTCCTGAGGTGTTTGTTCATATCAGCTACATTTATTTGAGCTCAGTGATTATAACTTAAAGTTCTGAAGGTAGGTGGTAGGTAATTGTTGTACAATATGGACAAACTAGGTAAACATGCAGTGATGAGTGGAGTGGTTTTGAACTAAGTACCATCCACTCTATTCACCTGACTTGACCCATTCAAATTTTCAACTCTTCCTAAACTTAAAAAAAGGCTTTAGCTGGAATCTGTTTTGTCCTATCAGTCGTGTAGGATTTTTTGGGAAGAACAAGAAAAATATTTGACACTGGAATAAAATACCTCCAGTACTGTGATCAGAACTATGCTGAGACGGAAGAAGTAACTTATGGTGAAAAATAAACAACTCCAGCACAGATACATCTTTCTATGCTAGGCATACAACTTATCAACCAATTCTTACATTACAGCAAAAACAAACATTTTAGCATCAGGCTAATGACAAGTTATCCTAAGTACGTGCTCAAGGTTTTTTCTTTTTAATCCTGACATTCATTCATCAACAGATAGAAATCCTGCTAATCTTTGTCCTTATACCATGCTGCTCATACTGTGCTCTGGCTACCAGAGAAAAGGCATGCATGAGCGAAGAATGTCTTTTTATTGACTTGCTACCTTGTAAAAAAAAAAAAAAAAAAAAAATGACACTCAGCACACAGAGGATGAATGTACTGATCCTTGCTTCTGATCTCAGCTTAACACAACTTTACCCTACCTGTCTCCTAAGGATAGACCCTCATTCTTATTCTCTCTTTAAGTCTCTGTCTCCCTCTCTCCTGCTATTATACACTTATTGTCTGTTTCTGAATGATTTACTGGTTATCTGCTCCCACCCCCATACTACTTTAATGGTGTCTGTCTCTGCATTAGACAGGTGCCTGCTATTCTCTCTGTTCGCCATTGACAGTGTGGAAGAGAAGGTGAGACCTTTGATTGATCTTCTAGGCCTCCCTCACTCACTTCCCTCACTCCCTTATTCCCCCAATACTAATCCATCACTGGTGCCTGACATTAACACCTGACAACATGAACAGAATGAAACACTGAGCATCAAGTGCAAGCACAAATCACATAATGCACATAAGCTGTCAAAAAGACCTAAAATATCTATGAATCCATGTGCACACTGTAGACATAAGCACCCCNCGAAACATATCAGCCAGTTACTTGCCACGCACACTCCTTTTCAAACAATACACACCAAAATACCATCTCAATGGCACTCCAACACACTTTACAACTCCTTAACCAGGCCAAATAAATTTCTCCACATTTATTGACTTTACACAGACATTCATATACAGTATGTACACGACTCACACAAAAAAAATCATACTTCCCTGTGGTGTGTGTGGTGTGTGGCCTCTACCTTACACACTACTCTCTTTTGGTGCTTGCCAGCTCTGTGTTGGCATGACAACTGTCCCTGTGAATCAGATGTGGGTTTAACAGGAGCCAAGTGGCAGGAAGGAACTTAAACAGTGCATGTCTGTGCTGGAGCATTTTCAAGATGTGTGTCGTATTGATGTTTTCTTCCATCCATGCGAGTGTTGGACTGGTGTCACATGGAGAATTACAAAAGTAGAACATAGGACAAATAAAAAGCCTATCATTATGTTTTTGCTTTTTTTTTTGTTTTGTTTTTTACTGTAATATAACCTCTAATTAAGTGAAAAAGTTATTTTTGGATGTGTATTATGGGTCTTCCTTTCACCGTGTTAACCCAGCGACACCAGAAAAAGAGTGACTTATGTATTTGTCCTTGCTGTTTACAGAGGTGTTACAAGAATAATTACTGTTTATCTTCATGAATAAATGAAGTTAACAGCTCTTTATTAAATCCCAAATCAAACTGCAAGTTGGTTGAACACTGCAGCCACTCCTGAGCTTTGTTTTAGAAAGAAGAAGGAGAACTTTATTATTGTCCTTGAAAGGCAATTTGTTTTGCAACAGCAGCACAAACAAGACAATAACACAGACAGGAGAAAGACAACAACAACAATATCAGACCAAACATCCCAATGATAATCCATTAATAAACACTGTGAGTTTGTGGTCTGATGAAACTGGCATTTGTAAGAGCATATTTATAACACTTACTCTGCAGTATTCCAACACTGCTGGTGACTTTAAACAACATGTGACTAGGTGACCACTGGAAATAGTGCAATTTGATGGGAGATTTAAAAAAAATGACAACAGGACAAGTAAGGGGAATGAAAAGCAGGTTAGCACACATGTCTTTTCATTTCAAACTGAACATTCGTTGTGTACATTTTGTTCTCAACTTCATTTTTGAGTAGTAGAAGATGGAAGAGCAAGAGCAGTAGTTTACCAGGATAAATAAATTAGGAACACAGTTATTATTTAAATCACATCATGAACAGGATTTCCCTTTATTCTTTTTTACTGGAAGCTGTCCTCACTTCTAGATGAGTTTGTTTACAGTGAAAGAGTGGCTTTTTAGAGCAGGAAATATAAGGAAATTTGGGTGTGTGTGGGAAATAAAATCTGGATGGAAATCCATAAAAAGTAAAACTAAATGGCCCCTTTTAAAAAAAAAAATCTGGGTTTTAACTGAAAACTGAATACCAATAGCCTTATTTATGGATAACAAGTTTGAAAAAGTAATGATACAGTAACTAGCTCAGCTCAGGTAGAACACAAGACAGTCAGACAGGTGAAGCTCATCTTCAGGTACACTGGAGAATGAAGTACCTTCAAAAAAAAAATGCCTCAAAGCTAGCAATCCTATTTTGCTCTACTTTCCATTGGGGTCTACTGGGGCTTAACTTAACAACATGTGTCTCTGCATAAGGCAATCAACACCTCAGCTGGACACTCAGCTTCTCTCTCTACTGCACAACATGTCAGCTCTATATCTGCTCTATCACTCTATACAGGCAGCAACCTGCCAAGCTGCCTCATAATCACCTCCACAGGTAAGTTAATGGGAGCAAAAATACAACATTGGCATGCACACACACACACACACACACACACACTTGACTGTGTCAGCAGCAGTTAAGAACTGTACCAGTGGTGGAGCCAGGGGGTGGCCCGTGGNCACACTTGACTGTGTCAGCAGCAGTTAAGAACTGTACCAGTGGTGGAGCCAGGGGGTGGCCCGTGGTGGTCATGGCCACCATACAGCAGATGAAAGCCTAGCCATCCCAGCGGCCACCACACACAATATTGACTCTCAGGTCACTCATTTTTTAATTTATTTTGAATATTTATTATCACGCGGAACAATTTCTGCCCTGCCACTGCAGCACTCAGGACTCTATATACAGTAGCTGAGCACACACACATCCATGTGCTGTTGCCCCTCCCCTTTCCCATCCTACACAGCCTATTCATACAGACAGCCCAGCTTTCAGCAAATTGAGAAGATAATTATAGGTACATTTGTAAAACTAGACATGTATTGACTTAATTTAGTGAAATTTTTTAATTGTTCCATGAAATGAAGACTAGGTTAGAGTATGCAATGTGTGAAATAGCAAAGTTAGTTGGCGAGGTTTTCCATGCCTTGTGCAAGACCATCTTAAGCCATGCATACAGTGAAGCTTCCAGCTCGTTAAGCATGGAGCTCAGCCAGACGTGTGTGGAGAAACAGTAGCTGAGCTGGAGCTTCATGTGTGCTCACAGCTTCAGACTAGTTTTACAAGTTTAAGAAGAGACACAAAGATTTTGCGTAATAACGTAATATATATTCATAAATTCCCACTTTTTTTGCTTCAAGTTTTTCTTGTGTTTCTTTCAAAGAGGATCATCAATTACCATTATTTCCGCTGACTAAACTATTTTTTAGATAATTTTCCCTGATTTTAGCTAAAAGCAAGCATCCTCTAAACTCTGCTGAATTGTCTAAACAACACACCTAATGGTGCTCATTACACAGACATTGATGCCTGAGTGACTGACTGAAAAAGGTCATATTTGGCTACAACACTGAAACACGCAGAAAAAACCTGAGCAAAGCACCAATTAAGGTGCCACCCCAAAGAGAAAACTGGTCTCAGCCTGGCCACCCCTAGCTCCGCCACTGCTGTACACACCATTGCACACACGTACGCATTCTCTTTCTTTTTTCACATGCACACACAGACACGCAGAACAGTGCATACAATGACTGGCAGTTAGACAATATGACTGCTGACTTGCATGTCCTTGTAAGCCCTGTAACTGTGCTACATAATGTAAGTCTTCATAAAGATTCATGTCACGTTCCCATAGTGCATCGCACAACAACTGATTGAGCTATCAATGGCAAAATATGAGCCTTTATTGAAATAACACATTAACAAAGCAGGATGCGTGACCAGAAAGGAAGGCAACATAAGAGCAAGACCAAGAGAATGTGTCAGAGAAAGATGCTTACATGCAGCAGTGACAAAGGGAGATAAGCGCAAGCTAGAGACAAAAACACACTGACAAAGGGAAGGAGCTCTCGATGCTGAGTTATTCGTGACTGTCCAAGAAGTCTGCTGTCTGGTGAAAAGGCTGCTACAATATCGTTGTGTGTCTGTGTGTATTTGTGGATGGGCGCCTTCTGAATTTAGCTTCTCTTTGAGTCAGTCACGACATCTGGTTCAAAAATAGCATCAGTGAGAATGCAGAGCTATTTATACTCTACACTACACACACCCTGCCTGCAGACTTCAGTGCATTCCCTAACCTTGAGTGTGTGTGTGCAGAAATGTATGTGTGTGTGTGTGTGTCTGTGTGTGTGTGTGTGTGTGCAAGCAACAACTGATTGAGCTCATTTTAATTCTTGCTTTGCTTTGCTCTATTGCTTTGAGCTGAGTCATTCATATTTTATCTTTCCTTTTCCCATTATCTTTCTTTAACTGACTTTAACTGACTACCAACGACACACACACACATAATGTCTCGAATTAATGAATTATTTAATAAATGACAGTGGGGAAGGAGTAGAGTTTCACACAGAAGTTTTTCCAGGTAACTGTGGGTGCATCAACTTGGGCCATGGGCCATGTGGCTCTGTGAATCATGTGGGAGCTACGTGATGGATTAGTGTGTTAATTAAAACATTAAGACAAAAAGTTGTCCACCCCAATGATCCAGCACTTATACCTACAGAGCAACATTATCTATGCAAAGTAATGCAATGAGAGTTGATCTGATCATCTAATCTGTAAAGACTGGATCAGGGATGTATTGCTGCATATATATCTTCTTTATTTTGTCCCTTAGTAATTTGTCTGCTTCCGCTACTCTCTGAATCACCTTTCCTGAGGTTTCTTCCATTTTTTGTTAAGTTTTTTTTAGGGAGATTATTATTATTATTATTATTATTATTATTATTATTATTATTTTAAGTCTTCTTACAGAGCTCGGGCTGGGTCGGGAACCACTGATGTGTGGGCCTGTACAGTCTTTTAGGACACTGAAGTGATATGTTGCTGTACAAATGAATTTAACTCGTCTTGACTTGAACTCCTCAGGCCAAGACTCAGCTGTCTACCTGAAACATGAGGAACACTATTTGATTGACAAAAATATAAAAATTTTGGGCACACATTTCAGGAACACAGATGGCTTGAATGGGGAGTTAAGGAAGCTGTCAAGCTGGAAAAACCATCCCTATACAAAAGCGGTTGGCTGCAACACCATTTATCACCTACTCACAATACTGTCATAACATCTCTACCCCATTGTCTTCAATTGCAGAGCAGTTTGCATCTTATTTGAAGTGACAACTGTCCAACTACGATGTGACTCACGGAGACACTGGACCCAAGATGTGAACTACCAGAGGATAAATGCTGATTTACTGTCCACCATTGACTCAAAACTGAAGAAGCTACTACATGTTTTGGTAACAAATCTTCAACAGCAAGTCCAGTTGGCTTGAACTACTTCTGCTCATGATATCTAATGACCTGGATGATGACCTTTCACCTACCTTTTTTATTTTTTCAATCTCTGGTTTGACAGGCATAAAAGAGACAGCTATAAAATTGAGTAGATATAGAGAATATTAAAAAAAAAAAAAATCACATTACGAGTGATGTACTGTACATTTTATGACCAATGTATGACCATCTGTCCATGCAGTCAGGACAGCTTGCAGCATGAGAAAAACATTTTCCTGCTTCACTTAAATAATGCAGAAAGAATAGCTTGGAGAAACAGCAAGACAGTGTGAAAAGATGACAGCAATTAGCTTGCTGGCCAGTAGATACTGTACAATAGCTAGTTTGTCCTCTGCTGACAGCATCTTCTTGCACATTTTTTAAGGAAAATGTTGTAATCAGGGGGTTTCATGTCTTTCACACAGCGTCAGCATCTTGGATAAACAAAGGCTGCCATGTGACTTTTTTTGTCCTTACACTTTCTTTACATCACACGTTGTTCCTTTCCTTTGTCTCTCATGAGTAATGCTATCTCATCTGATTTCAACCAAGCAGAGTTTGTGCTTAAGTTGAAGGAGTTCAAATGTTGAGAAGCTGTTTGCAAGAGCCTCTGTGCTGATATTGATCTACACTGAATCTGTGTGAGACGAAACAAAGCCACTCTGCTCTCAACCATCATTCCATCATTTTTACTACCAAAACAGTTGAGAATAACTATCCCTCAACCATCTGAATTACTGCTTAGGCACTGGAAAGATGAGTCCGTCAATAATTGTTATAACATCCATTATACCATTTTTCTTTTTTGTTTTTAGGAAAATGAACCAGCAAGAAAGCTGAACATTGTATTTCCGTTGTACATTGTATATTTTCAACAGTCAATACAAGAAAGTTCATGAATGTAAGAAAGTTCATGTAATGTCAAACTGAATGCAGTATATATTTGTATTTTCAGGAGCAAAGAGGAAAAAATAGGGTTTATATAGAAATAGATGCATATTTTTTAGTTACAGTAGTTTACTTTTATTACAAATATTTCAAATAGGTATGAATATAATATTGTTGGATATTGCTTATTATTCAGTCTGCATATTCTTCTTCTTCTTCTTCTTTTCCCTTCGGCTTTTCCCGTCAGGGGTCACCACAGCGAATCATCTGCCTCCATCTAACCCTATCCTCTGCCTCCTCTTCTCTCACACCAACTAACTTCATGTCCTCTTTCACTACATCCATAAATCTCCTCTTTGGTCTTCCTCTAGGCCTCCTGCCTGGCAGTTCCAACCTCAGCATCCTTCTACCGATATGTTCACTATCCCTCCTCTGTACATGTCCAAACCATCTCAGTCTGGCCTCTCTGACTTTATCTCCAAAACATCTAACATGCGCTGTCCCTCTGATGTACTCGTTCCTGATCCTATCCATCCTCGTCACTCCCAAAGAGAACCTCAGCATTTTAGTCTCTGCTACCTCTAGCTCTGCCTCCTGTCTTTTCCTCAGTGCCACTGTCTCTAAGCCATACAACATCGCTGGTCTCACCACCGTTTTGTACACCTTTCCTTTCATTCTTGCCGAGACTCTTTTGTCACACATCACACCTGACACTTTTCTCCACCCATTCCAACCTGCTTGCACACGTTTCTTCACCTCTTTTCCACACTCTCCATTGCTCTGGACTGTGGACCCTAAGTACTTAAAATCCTCCACCTTCTTTATCTCTATTCCCTGTAACCTCACCATTCCACTTGAGTCCCTCTCATTCACAGCCATGTATTCTGTTCCCTCTCATTCACAGCCATGTATTCTGTATTCAGTCTGCATATTATTGTAAAATAATCTAGCTCACTATTCAACCATGAATATAAAATAAAGAAACTCTTTTATGATGCTTGAATGAAAACAGTTTATAGAGCTTCTATACTTGTGTGTGTGTGTGAGTGTGTAAAATGCAATGTAAGATAGACTTGCTGAGCAAAGCTTTTCTGAAGAATAAGTAAATATTTAGAGCATATCCATGCCTCTCTCTCTCTCTCTCTCTCTCTCTCTCTCTCTATGTGTGTGTGTGTGTGTGTGTGTGTGTGCGTGTGTGGGAAAGGGAAGGTGAGTTTAGAGAGCATTCCAATAACCAGAGTGGAGCTGTTATTAGATTTGGATCCCTGCACTCTTTATTAAACCTCAGTTCAATCCAATGTAATAGAGAGAGAGCAGAGCTGCATCTTTATGAAACAAAGGGGGCACATCCAGAGACCGCTAACGCCTGCACAGACACACAAAGGAAAAGCATACGAAGATTAAGACATAAGGCAGTACAATGCAGATGGTCACTCCTGTATACTGCATATAAGGGGGAATACATGTTAATGCTCTGGAGGGAGAAAGAAGGTATGGTGCCATAGAAAATGAGTGGTAAAAAGCAACGTTCACAAGTTACACAAGAGGGTTAAAAAAAAACTTAACAGGTAAGAACACGAAAGACATGAAAAGAATAAGCACTGAAAAGGAGTAGAGATGGCTGACAATTAAGGAGGTGGTGTGGCAAAGGGCCGAGTGAAATCCCAGAGTAGAAACAAGATTAGATGAAGGACGGAAGAAATAAATGAGAAGAAACAGGAATAGTCACACTTTGTCAAAAGTGTGCAGTGGTGATTCTGTGTGTGTGTCCTCAGGACTCCTTTTGCTTAGAAGAGGTCGAGTGAGTGGTGCAGTCCCTGGCTCATCAGTATTCAACAGAGACGGAGGGAGAGAGGGAGAGGAGGAGGAGGAGGAGGAGAGAGAGAGAGAGAGAGACTTCACAAGGGAAAATTAAAAAATGANGAGAGGAGGAGGAGGAGGAGGAGAGAGAGAGAGAGAGAGACTTCACAAGGGAAAATTAAAAAATGAAAAATATAGAGAGAATGAGAAACCATTTTTATGAATGACAGCAGAGTCAGAAATAGGAATGGAGTAAAGGAAAAGTGTAGGCGGAAAAGAAAAAGCTGGGGGGGTNTGAGGGGTTGTAAATTATAGTGGGAGGAGGTGGAGGAAGAGAGGAGGGAGGAAAACTCCAAGGCTGACTCAGAGGGATCCCTCTTCTCTTCTCATCTCCTCTTTGCCCTTCCTCTCTCTCTTGCCCTCCCTCCCAGGCTTAAGGGGATCTAGGTGACATTCCTCTTCTTTCATTCTCACTTTCTTTTTATTCCATTTCTCATTCCTTCTCTCCTTCTGTATCGACCCTCAGGTAAGGACAAAAATAGAACAACAGGCTAACTAAAAGTTGCCCTCCTTCTTGCCTTCTTATTTTACACAAACAATAGAACTGTAAGGGATCATTAACAACTTTGTCTTTGTTCACATAAAGAAAACATGGACACACTGATATGACAAAATATTTGGATGTTATCACTGAGCAGAAAGAAAACATGAAGGAATCCTCTTTCACAATCTGCAGGTGATTGACTAGCTGTGTAAGAACCATCGATTGCCTGCTGATTGTTGATAGATCAGTGATAGATTGTTTGTTGTTGAGTTGTTAATCACACAGCTTATCATTTGATTGACCAGTCCGAATGTGAGGCATAAATTATAGTGTGTATGCTGGGATAATTGGAAATGCTATAATGGTTCAAACAGCCCCCTGCACCAGTCTTAGCTACATATTATTATATGATGAAAATGCCTATAGTTGACTGCATGGATGCTAGGTGGGAGAGATGACTTCCCACATACTGTATGCTTCAAACAAAGTGCCAGACCGATTACAGAAATAGGGGGTGGGGGTAAATCCGAATGTATTTCGAGAAAGAGCTGGAAGAGTATCCTGCAAATAGCTGCTGTAGCTGACACCACTGTGTTAGGACATGACCTTTGGATGCACATTTTCACATTCATGACTTTAAACTATGTTGTCACTGTGCAGGGGAAAAGGCCTGTTGCTAACGACCATCTGGAGTCAGTGAGTCACTCAGCCTTTAGCCCTACGCTGCCTGTGTCCCGACAGGATGTGTCACACTACATGATAGTGATGATTAAGTCAAAGGCTGATTTTTTTTTTTAATGCTGAATATTTATCTGCAGCTCTTGTTTATGCAACACTGTTGCTATTCATGTTTATTCATATACTGATTAACGCTGCAACTCCTGTTTCCGCTGTGTTTCTAATTAGCATTTTGTGTGAGGCTACATCTCGGTAAATTAGACACATGTTTGGTCGGCATGGGTTTTAATGTCATAGAGATGTTAAGTGTGAGATGAACCAGTGAGCTTGGGAACACCGTACGGGCACGTTTGGGAAACAAAGAGAGAGCAGAAACAATGTTAGGAGAGTTAGGAGGACAGGTGGTGTGTTCAGCAGGGAGCAGGTAGGTGTGTGGGTGGGACTTAGTACCCTGCTGCTACTCTGATTGGACAGCTAGACATGTAGCTGTGATATCAACGTCCTTGCCGTAGGCTTGTGACCCTATCTAGAATCAACACATACAGACACGCATGCACACACACACACACACACACATACACACAGACTACTGCTCTCCAATGAGTGAAGTCCACTCTTAATAATATGAATGCCCTCAGGTCCATACTGTGCTAACACTTTGATTTCTCCTGGGAAACATGGACACACACTCTAAGCCCCTCAGTCCCAACACATGCCCTGCTCACTCACATGTCATCATGCACATCACACCTTATCACAACCCATGCTGGTGGTCTCTAAGGCTTTCCAAGGAGTCTAGCTGAGCGACAGGTAACAGCATAAACTACACAGAAACAAATCAGCACATTTGACACAAACTATTTAGAATAGTATTTACTGCACATTTTGAAATGCAGAGCCTATGTATGTATGAGCCAATGAAGTAGAGCAACAGAAATTAGGTAAGGAGGGGGAAATTAAGTAATACATTAACATAATTATGATATAGTAATAAGTAAGGAAAAATATTCTTGTTTGAATTAAATTAACTATAAATAGTTATTTGAAAAGTTCTGCAAATGTCTTGGCTTTTTGTAGTTTGTCGTGCTATATTTTTTGGGACATACACTTTCTCTTACACTAAAATAAAAATTTATTTACTTTTATAAAGGAAAATAATTCAAATGAATAAAAAAATAAGATGTTTACGTATACTACTTGATATTTCAGATCTTATCATATCATATTGACTGACAAAGTTCTGAAACATCTCAATCCTTCTCTCAGACATTATCATTCTAAAACAATATGTCTTTTTAGCCAATAATAGATCTGTAATGCATTTCAAATGAGTACACCACAGATTAAAATGTACCAAAAAGTGAGCATAGCGTTGTGTGGATAGTTTTAAACAGGCCCTGTTTTCTAATAAAAAATCATTTTAGAGGTTACAAGTGTTTTTCAAGAGCATTCTTAGAAATACTATTAAAAATACACTTGTAACCTAATATTAATCTTGGAGGAGGATGAGCAATTCATATTAAAGTAATTTGGTTTATTTAAGTTTCTGTAAATTAGAATATGTGTACAGTATATTAAATATAAAATGTAAAGCATAAATGCAATTTTTGTAGCATAGAATATATGGAAAACAAAAGACCACAAATGAAATTAATATGATATTGGAGGATTAAGCATGAGGACAAAATAAAATTACACGATGAAGCTGCCAGAAAAAAAAAATCAGCTGCCTATATTTCAGCATCAAGTGCTGTAGAGTTGTTACTGACTGCTATGCTGAAGCATGACTAAGAGGAGGAAGAGGAGGGCCATAGTGACAAATAAACAGACAGCAAAGCGATGCACAACATAAGGTGGTTTGGTGCAAATTAAGAATTATACTGAATCATGTAGTACTTCCTTTCGCCTGCAGGTGTTTGACCTACTTAAGACACACTATGCCTCCTGCAAATGGGTTCAGCATGAGGGACTCTTGGGTCTATGATAATTTCTGCTCTGTTCTCTGTCTTAAATCAAAGTGCTTTTGGGAAACAGCACACAGATGTAAGAAGATACTGAAGGGTTTTACAGTCATCTCAGTCTTAAAATACTTTGCGAAATGGGAACCATGTCTTTACTCTGTCTTTTGGCATAAACTAAAACAATAAATACATAATAAAATGCAACTGGGAATACTTTTATTGGTCTGTCCTGTCCAGTATCTGAAAGCATATAGGTGGTAACCACAGGACAGCATTTCTCCTAGTTACAGTTGAATTTAATCTTTCATTAGCAAGAAGTGCCTTGATACTTCATAATGTGCTTAAAACACATTATTTACTGTATTATTTAACACATTATTATCCAGCAACTGGAAAATGTGACCGAATGTTGAATTTACAGGATTCTGTGGTTTTTGTCAAAGTCACATCTGCTTTTCTTTGGTGTAAAATGCCAAATGTACTTTTTTTTTTTTTTTTTTNTTTTTTTTTTTTTTTTTTAACTTACACAACAGCTTTGTATCAATCAGCGTTGTCAGTTCAACTTGTCACCTCCCTTTGTTTTTCTCCTTGACCATCTCATTACATAAAATAATATTAAAGAGGCCACGTGTGCTAAAGTTTCAGATACAATCTAGTTTGCATCAGGCCCACAAGAACAGGACTAAGGCTATTAAGCAATTTTGTGGTAATTTGACTTTCAATGTTCACATTCAATACAAAAATTGTAAAACTAAAAGATCCATCATAAATATTAACAATTACTCTTTGAGTTATCAAAATTTGAACCAATAAATTTCAAAATATTATTTTTGCACCACTCATGTGTGCAGGCAGTTGGCAGGCTCCACCAGAGAAAGACAGTAATACACATGCATTACGGGCATATATACAACAGGAAGAGGGGAACTACTTTTTGCTGACTGAGGAACTCTCACTGGAATGAATTTATTTTTTATTTTTTTGGCTTTTACGCACATACATGCACAATAACATAATTGCAGGTATTTTCACCATAAGCGCATTAAAAACAGTGATGTAAAGTGTTTTGTTGAAGGGAGTGAAAATCTGCAGTGACACTGTGGTGCCACACTGTTAATGAAGTGTAAATCCTTGAGTGGAAGACACATGGAAACAACTGCAGAGCATTAACTGCAAAATAAATTATCAAAGAGCACCAAACATGCATTTAATGTACATCTGCTCCTATAATGTGTGAATTTATGCACATGGAAGAGATAGAAAAATAAAGAGAGAGAGAGAGAGAGAGAGAGAGCGAGAACACAGAGACATTTCTTATGTGCCTGTGTGTGTGTGTGTGTGTGTGTGTGTGTGTGTGTGTGTGTGTGTGTGTGTGTGGTTAGTAGGACAGCTGGTTGCTGAATACTTGAAGGATGCTGTTTATCTAACTTGTGGGAGGCCATTACTTACACTATGCTGCACAACCACACTAAAATGCACAAACACAAGCACGCGAACATGCACATACACACACACAACTGCGTATACCACACACAAACACAAATTTAACACACAATACAAAAACAAAGCAAGACAAATACAATGCATAAATACACATGCACACAAGCACACACAAGCACACACAAACACACACACAACTAGCAGTGCACTTCACCAGACAGAAAGAAAGCCTAATTAATTCACCCTAAGCTCACCATGGGAAACTACAAATTATATTTTGTCTAAATTCAAAACTTAGCATACAGGCTCTCATCCAACCTGATTTAAAAGAATAAAAAAGAGATGAAAGGAGAAAAGGTGATATAAAAAAAAAAAAATATTTTGTTAAAATGTTGTTGCTCAAAATCAAGATGAGTTTTAAAACTGACTGAAGGCATAATTTGAACATTTTTATTTCTTTCCGAAAATGGTCTGACAGTGCTGTAATGCACTTAATACCTGTTGCTTGGTAACGGAAAGACGCATATGCATTTTAGTCTTGTAACGGCCAGATGTGAGGTCTAAAACAAAAGGTATTGTGCCCTGTTTCATCAGTAGAACCTAATGGCCTTGTTCAAATGACACATGCACATATATGTGCACAGAATATACTGTATGTGTGTCAGTGTACATTAAGAGAAAAACTAAAATGAGACGTACCTTCAGACAAATGGTTCAGCAGCAGGTTTTTGCCGGTCTGTGTCTAGTGTTCCGTATGCCTGTATTACTGAAAGGCTGAACTATGTACTTTGTGCTCCCAGAAATCATAACAGTAGTAATAGCTGTTTTCTAAGCCCATGTGAATCTGGGTCTATAATAATAATGCATTAAAACTTGGTGTACAGTATGTGTGCATCTGTGTGTGTGTAGCTGGACCAGGTATCCTCCACTGCCCATAGCTGTGTTAATATTCTGCACACACTGGGTGCGGCCAAAGCCCATTAATCATGTTTGTGAATGTCTAATCTCAACGTTATTTGTGCTGGTTTCATTTTCATGGCTGTCTGCAAGATTTATAATGGCGTTTGGAGAAGGTGCACGTAGTGCGTGTGTGTGTATGTGTGTGTGTGTGGTGTTTGAGATGTAATATGCTGTTATGGAAGCATGCTCTTAAATATGTCACCTTGTTGCAGGAGAGGAATGCCGTAAATATGCATTAATGTGCCTGGATGTGGGTATGTTTGTGTGTTTGTGTCTGTGTGTGTAAGTGTACAGAAAGCTTGACCGGGTTATGGTGGCATGTGTTCCTGTTTGTTACCATGGTGACAGTAAGTGGCCTTTTCAAGGGATGTCCATCCAGATGATGAGATCAGATTACATCAATGAGAGGGAAAAAGCCGAAACAAACAGAGGGGCGAGTGAGGGGATAGAATGGAGACAGTAGAAGGTGGGGGATGGACCTGTTATAAAGTCAACCAAAGACATCATCAAACACACACACACACACACACACACACACACACATAATCATCTGTACGAATGAAAGAACGGGTNCAAACACACACACACACACACACACACACACACACATAATCATCTGTACGAATGAAAGAACGGGTGGAGACATACATACATCCACAAACAGATAGACCACAAAATTTAACTACCAAAAAGCTCATTTGTTTAACGCGACTGACAAAAGCACACACACATGCATGTATGCACATGTGCATATACACACTAGCTTTGTGGGTCCAGTGGCAGTCAGTGAGTGAGGAAGGACAAACAGATCTCATTACCCGAGTCTAACAGTCAGCTTGGAGAGCTTTATGTGGACGACCCTGCTAAATGGCGGACAGCAGATCTGTTTGTCTAGACGAAGACTGTCTACAGACATTGATCTCAGACAGCAGACCAATGGGCTGACTGTCACTGAATGTAGACTGGGAGTTTTTCCAAGCAATTCTTCATAATGGAGGAGGAACTGGATGGGGGGGAAAAAAAAACAAAAAAAAAACATGTGCTCTTAGGGCTTCTAGCATTTATTTAAGTCAGTTAACTAAGAGAGTATTTAAGACTACTCTGCAGTTGCGCAGGATGGCTATGTGTGCAATTATGAATACTATTCTAAGTGATTACAAAGGATGAAAAAGTGGAATCATATTCCATTCATGAGACCCTAATGAATCTTCCCAAATTTTAGGTTATCTCAGTCTCGCAGGTTCTTCTACATAAACACTGTATATGTTGTGAAAATAAGCCACTGAGGTCATTGGATATGTAGTATGATGATGTCTACCTGGATTCAGAAGGTAAATAAGAGCTTAAAGGACCACACTAGTGAGTTTGCATGGTTGAGCCCTAGAAATACAACCTGCATCACTTTACATTACTGCCAACCATTTTCCAAAACATACTACAGGAGGGGTAAATTTGTTTCAGTTCATGCCAGTACGCTATAAAAATCAACTTGTAGAGACTTGAAACATGCTTGAAATAGATTAATCCATCAATGAAATAATAATAATTAAAATAATTATTCAATATAATTGAAATAATTGATCCATCACAGCAAACCACATGTCATTGTTATTTTTTGTTGAAATTACTTAATTTAACCAACTTGGAGCTACATGAAAGAAAAGGTATTTCTCCGCCAAGGAATATATTACCAGGAGAAAAGCTTTGACAGAGAAATTAAAATGACCGTGCCTTCTTCAATTGTGCATTAACAGGTGAAACATTGAATTTTGAGGTGGGTGTATCACCTGAATATTTTATTTTCAATGATTAGGGGATTTGGCAAAATAATACGACAAATAAAATGCAGTTTTATGTTTTGGAGAATGGTTGGCAGCAACATCACCTGTCTGCAGGAAGTATTTATTGGCTGTAACATGCAAAACCACCGGAATGGTCCTTAAGACTTACAACTACTAGACAGAAAACAAGCCAATGACATCCGCATCATACAGTACATAAGTAGTAGAGAAATGATAAATTAACAATTGTCTCCTCAAGCATGCAGTTTAAACCATTCTTATTAAAAATGCAAAGATTCTTTTTACCTTTATCATTTTCATTGCCATCATCATCCTTATCACATTTGTTGTCAGCTATAACATATCCCATGAATGTGTAATAAGTAATACCATTTTTTTTTTTTACTATAAAGTTAAATAAGCCTAATAAAGAAACTACTGAAAGCAGTAAAATGCAGTAAAACTATTTAGACTATCCCAGTATATCATTCTGAGCACTGCAGTATGTAACTACTACAGCAGGTTTTCTACTAACTCATATAAAGCTTTTTAATAAGAAAGGCCCACAACAATTTTAGTTCCTTATTGTTCATTGTTCTTCATTGTTCATTGCCAGAAACATGCCATGCAGTGGGGAAAAAAAAAAAAAAAAAAAATGAAGAAATAACAGAGGAAGTTTCTAAATTTTCTTCAGTTTGTTAAAAAAAATGCCGTTTTGGTTTTGAAAGCACTTGCATGCTAAATTAAGCTGGTTATGCTGCTTATTCTCATTTAAAAAAATGACAATAATGCTAACAAGGCACAAGCAAAATGCAAGGCTAACTAGAAACCTTTTTCTGTCAAGACACAAGTCTCTTGCAGTGAACAAAAACTAACTAATAATCATAATAACATTATTTTAGCTGTAGGTCTTATATAAAATGATGTGCTATGGGCAATGATGCTCTTAACTACTTATTTAGTTATTTTGAATCCAGACAGACATCCTCTACAAAGAGTAGAACCGCGAACTCATTACAATGTGAATTTCTGAGGTATTCTAAATTTTACATTGAGAAGAGCAGAGCTTTAAATTGAAATTTTAATTGCCAGTCAAGTGTGACTGGAGACTTACTACAACCCACAGCTAAGAACTACAGTATATCTACCATTCAAACAAAAATCCATGGTCTCCATTAAACTTCATAGTCTCACATGTTTTGCCTCATACAACAGACCACCAATCTGCCTAATAACAGGAGAGTTAATAGATATTAACGCTAATACACACATCGCTAAGCATGTGCAATAACACACACACAAACATACACACTAATTAATGAGTTTTGCTGATCATAAAGACGATCCTCTACTATGGCTGGTGATTAACAAGAGTGTGAGAACATTAACAGAAGGACAGAAATGTGTTGTCTATGTGTATGTGATGTGTGTGGGGGGNGACTGGATGGTAAGTTAATTATCAACCTGAATCATCAACATGAATGTAGTCCAAATCAGTATCGGAGTTAGCTTCAGGGTACAAAACAATGGCTGATATTTACTTCTCATAAACGAGACTTGAATCAGGGCTAATCAATGTCCCTGAAGGTGTAGATGTTTTCTGATTTGTTTGGCACCATAATCAGGAGAATGAGATGAAAGAAAATTAAGAAGAAAAACAAATCCTCCTGTCTTTTGCCTTACCTCTTCTTGTATTCCACTGCAAATGAGCCCCATTACTTTTAGCAACATATTCATTTATGAATTCAGATTAGATGAAATGCATTATGTATCAAACTGAGGGTCATCCATCCCTAGAGGAAGTGGTTTCTCAGGCTTTGTTTCTGTGCACCAGGAGGGCAGGTTAATCCCTTAGTTAGTCCCTTATATTGTTCAGTGCTTTAATTTCACTGCTAAGTGAAATTAAAGCACTGAACAATATTTAGTTAAAAAAGAAAAAAAAAAAGAGACAGGACTTCAGCTGTTATAACTGTTCAGTGATCAGTTGATGTCAATGATGAATTTGTCAGTTTCTTTGCCAGGACTACAGAAACACAGCAATGTTATGATGGTCAGTGTTGCATAACAGAGCCAGATGGTTTAGTTGGCTGGATCATGAAGCTGGCAGCCATGATTGTAAGCTTGTTTCCTGCATGGGCAACATGAAAGATGGTATGGTAGACTGTGTGCTCACGTTAACGGTAGGGTTATGGATTCGACTGAACCTACAGAAAAGACCCTGCCTGCAGATCCAGTCTTACTGGCTAGATTCATCAAATTTACAATGTTTGTAAATTTGTCAGTATGCATAACAGTTTTCAGGCAATGCTGTATCATGAAAAAAAGTCTGAATGGTTTATCTTCTGTCACAGTAATGGCAGGAGTTTTTCCACAAAACACACAGGAGATTCATGAGAAATGGCATCATACAGGAAGAGTTCCACAGGTAAAAGGTTAGAAGATCTGAAGAAGACAGAGAAAGGGGACAGGTGATGGTGGGAATACTTCAATATGTATCGAGAGAGAGAGAGAGAGAGAGAGAGAGAGAGCAGCCTCATCATTTCATCGTTTGTGTGCTCTGTACATGTGGATGTTTTTGAAAATGAGGGAGTGTGTGTGTGCGTGTGTTTTGAGTGTGTTGGGGAGTGTTAGTACAAATTCCAAATTGACATTCCAAATTGACCCTCTACTTCTTATGCCTCTGTAGATCTGATAGGAACATAAGAGGTGTCAGCTTGAGTGTAGCCACTCTCTCCAGCCTTTCTGAGGACATGAGGGAACTGTTTCCATTAAGCTAATATGAGTTTGATCCATGATGATATATGTGAAGTGTCAGGATGTAGGGCTGTGGGGTCAATGAGGAGCTCGGTGCCTGTGGACAGGTGATAAGAGGAGGCAGAAAGCTGTTGTATATTCGGGTGGGAAGCGCTCTCAGAGAGGAAAAAGGACATGGTGTGTGTATGCATACCAACAACCAAAAGCACGCAGGACCTGTTTGAATTTGCATGCCCTCTCCTTGAAGTAATCATCAATATATATTTTGAGATTGTACAAGTATCTCCAGTGTATTCAAACAGGGACAAGAGCTCATTGCTACACATTGTAGGTGTGGGTTGAAACACCGAGGTGCAAGGGAGAGATACAGGATGAGAAAAATATTATGGAGTTTACCTTCTACGTCATTACAGTCATAGTCTGGAGTGAAGCGTGGATGGAGACAAGAGCACACACACACACACAAACACATGAAGTGAAGCCAGTACACCTCTGAGTAAAGCAGAAAACAAGACCTTTAAGATATGAATGAAATGATATTTCACAATGCAAAGCTCAAAATGACACAGAAATGGCTTTTGAGTTATGAAATTACTTAAAAAGCAGACTGATTTGCGGGCTACAACATAATGAAGTAATGGTTTGCTTTTATCAGAGAAGAATGTGAGCATTGGAATGTCAGCCTTTTTCACACTGGGGTTCCTCTTGTATTCTGCAACCGACAACTGATTCTGTCATTGAAGCCAAATGTAACAATGCAATGTCACAAGAGTTCCTTAGCATCACTCGCTACAGCAGTAGTTTTGGTTAGTTTTAGTTAGTCAGGGAATAAAACCTCTTGTAACATGCAATTCAGTATGCAGCCTACCTTTGACCCTCTCTCCACGGTTGAGCTGGATCTCTCCCTCCCCCTGTGGTGTGTAGGGCTTGACCACAATGAAGGTACGTCCTGGGACAGCACTGTAGAGTTTCCGCTTGGGCCCGCGGGGGCCCGTCAGGGCTGGAGGAGTGTGATGAGGGGGGCTTAGGTCTCGCTGCACAGAACCGGGGCTGTAAACAAACACATAGGTTACTGTGGTGATTCCAGGAAGCTGGTAACTGAAGCCTGTGGTCACCGACATGGTCGTCAGTGGGACAGCAACCTGGTGTCACCCCGTGGTTGTTATGGTGGCCAAGGAGCACTTGAAAAACAAATGCCAGTGCTTGTCGATCGACAGTCAACAGTCAGTGTTCCATGGGAGAGTCATGCGAGGCGAGTAAAACCCTCCAAGTCCTCTCTCCTCCTCCTCCTCCTATTCCCTCTCTTCCTCCCTTTATAGCACAAACAATATCCCTTTTACNCTCTCCCCTGTGCCCAACATCCTAACCGAGGTAGAAGTAGAAATGTTTAACAATGAGAGGAACTGCACTGTTTCTTTTTCTCTGTGTCTGTCAGATCTGTCTGGAAGCCCCCCAGAGTCAAACACATCCTGAGTTGGGGCTCCAGCAGAAGCCCCGTCCAGACAGGGGCAGAGATCCCCTGTGAGTCCCCAGCTCCAGCTGCTCCAGGCAGGGCTACAGATCCTGCCTCCTCCTTGGGTCCTGGATCTCCTGCTGTGGAGAAGAGAGGCTGGGTCTGTGCCCCAACTCCCGCTCCTTCTCCCGGGAGTCCCACCGTGCCTGCCTCTCCTCTCCCCTCCACCCCTCACACATACACGCTCGCTCACACTCACTCACATACACTCTGGTGATGCTGCTACTGCTGCTGCTGCTGCTGCTGCTGCTGCTGCTGCTGCTGTTGCTGTGCTCCGTGGATCCCCTCCCCTTTGACGGCTCGCTCACACTCGCACACAAGCCCTGTATGTGCATTCTACCCGCGCGCACAGGCACATACACAGACAGCCCCCTCCACTCCTACTAGCATTGCACCTCCACTAGCATGGCATACGCCACCACCAGCGTGTTGCTAACACACATCGTTGACACGCGCATACACATATTTGTCCCACAGCACGACTGATCGCCTGCCTGTCTACTTGTAAGCGTGCATGTGCCATAGTTCCCTGAGGCAGGCTGTGAGAGTATGTGTATGTGTCCATGTGTGTATGTAAGTGTGCGTGCTTGTGTGCAGTGGGGCAGGGGGCAAAAAGCTCCAGCCCATTTGGTTTAATTGTCGCTCCTCCCTCTTTCCCTTTGCCTTGAATCACCTTCTTCTTCCTCTCCCGCTTGCATTTTACCCGCTTATCCAGCTCCTTTCCAATATGTCTTTGCATTGCATCCTCTCTCTCTCTTGCTCTCTCTCTCTGTTCTCTCTCCATTTTCTCTCTCTCTCTCTCTCTCTCTCTCTCCCTCCCCCTCTCTCTCTCTGGTGGTGAATACTAAGCAGAAGCAGAGCTCCGCCTATTCATTCATCACTACTTTTGCCACCACTGTGTGTTGCATTCTGCTGCTTAAGTCCTTTTTCCTCCTTTGACTCAGATAGACGTATAGAGTAAATAAAAATACCAGCGAAAGTTGGATTACATAAAATTCCCAGAAAATTGAGTAAAATCTACTAATTTTAGTAGATATTTTGCTTTGGCTTCTTAATCTTTCTGTTTTCAAAATAAATATGGAGGAGTGTACAAGATATCAATTAAGTAAGGATTCATAAATATAAAAACACACAAAAAACTGAAATGTATTTATTTAAAATCGCATGATTTATTTCACCATATGGTCTGATTAGGTCCTGAACAGGAACATTTCCTTGCAAGGATGGAAATCTTCCTGTCTGTCTCTCTTTCAATGTCTCTAAATCTCCCATCCTAACATGTTGTATCAATCACTTTACTGCCTTGATTGTTTGATTCACCTCATTCCTAGCTTCCTGTGCCCTTTCCCCTCTCGACCCCTCTAGATCTCCACCCTTCTAGCTACCCCTTTCCTCTGTTGTTTGCTTCTTTCTCTTCCAAACTCCCAATTTTTTTTGTTTTTGCTTTTTTTTTTGCTTGTTCCATCTCACCCACCCTCTCTTTCTGTCCCCCTCTCCACTGAAACAATGACTTGCTGACGGCTTTCCAATTACTGCAGAGACTGAGGGGCCGGGATGGCTGGCGCATGTTAATGTGTGAGCCGAGCACTGAACATCAGCAGTACATAGATCAGAGGGGAGGGAGGGGTGGACAAACAAGATTGAGAGAGAGAGATAGAGAGAGAGGGAGAGAGAGANCAGAGGGGAGGGAGGGGTGGACAAACAAGATTGAGAGAGAGAGATAGAGAGAGAGGGAGAGAGAGAGAGAGAGAGAGAGATGAGGCTACATCCATTACACATTGGGTCTTATCAGCTGATTTTGAAAAATACTTTACCTTTCAATGCTGTATTACTTAAAATCTATTGTGGTCCTATAAAACAGTTTTAGAGCCAACCAGAAGGTGGCTGAAAAGCTTCATATAGAAAATCCAAAACCCTACCAAATGACAGAAAAAAGAAAAATAACAGGTTCCTTCTAAAGAGGAGGTACCTTAGAAAAATATTAAAAAATTTCCATTTACACTCAAGAGCGACAGAACAAATAGTGCCCATGCATATCTTCAGAGTCAAACAATATAGTGATAAAATTTGTGAAAGGGCTTTAATGACTGTTGTGATAATAATGGACACTCGCAGAATAATATTGTCTATTCAATCTATATGTACATGTGTTATTGTACTTCTTCTCCATGGGTTACATGCTTAAACAACAGATGATTTAGACATCTAATGCCTGGTGTTGAGATTTTAAACATGCCACTTGCTCCATGAATTTATTATAACATCACTTATTTCATATGCAAAGCTGTGCTGCATTTGACACAAACGCCTTTATTTTTCCTGCCTAGTTTGTTTCAGTGTATCTTTTCTTCTTCCCTTTCTGTCACTGTGCCTCATTAAGAATGGCTTATACAAGATATAGATGTTGGAGCTATTACATGCACACACAAGTACACAAACACTGAAATACACAAGGTTCTAGTACAGTCTATTACAAAAGCTCTATCATTTCCTAACACACAAGCCTTGCCTCTGTAACGATGGCAACTGTCAATAAAGGAAAAGAAAATATACCCAACAAATGGATTGATAAGTCAATAATCTGAACGAGGGTCTTTAATGGAAGATGAATATCATGTCTTGGTAGCAGTGCTCAGTTGGACTCAAACAATTTTCCTTAAAATATGGATTATTGACTATTTTTTCTCTCTGTTGTCATCTGTCGGCTCTCACATTCAATTAATCACACTGGGACAAAAACCCCAATGAAAGACAGTCATTTCTTTGGTAATAGAGCAGCGGCTGGCTATGGCCCCTCTTATGGTTTTATTCTTTCACAGACATACAAGAAGATCCCAGAAATTAGACTTAGATCTGGGGCTGACCACCTACTCAGATCAACATTTTAAAAGAAACTAAAAGTCAGTTTTACTGTTCTTCCAAGAGCATAACGGGTTATAGGTTATTTTTAACCTCTGACACATACTTTTGTTAGTTTACTGCAAATTAAAACCAAAAACACTACTCTATTGAACATGCCTAGCCAAAACTCACGAACATCTGTTGTTTCACTATGCTTCCTTTACAATGTGCAAAATGTGTGTGTATACGTTTGCAATGGGTTGTCTTCTACTGAGCTAAAACAATCTCACAAATCTATGTAAGCAAAAGGACACACAGGATGTATACATGGATGGAATTAATAGGATTCAGCAGTTCATCATATGTTGCATAATCAGTGTATAAGGAGGGTCTGCCAGTGAGGAACTGGCAGACCCTGTGGCAGTGGCTTATCCTGACTATGACTTTTACATGCCCAAATAAATCGATTTACAGTCACATAATCTAGATTTTATTTACTCAAAGTAAGCTTACTCTGATTTATGGCAATTTCATTTTAATAAAGGTGACACTTGAAAAAAAATCAATTTATTATCTTAATCTGAATATAATTGAAGTTTTGACATGCATAAGCATACTGAATGTTAAGAGGCGACACTGCTTTTAAGGGAGATAATTATTTTTTCTTAAGTACCTTTACCTTTAAAGCACATTTGCAACATGTTTGGCTTCAACAAAAGCATCTGCTTTCCAAAACATGAGTTCAAAAGGAAAGTAATCCTTGCCTCATTGTGAGTTATGCAAAACAAGAAGGATGTGAATGTTTAAATAATGTCAATAAGGTTGAGGTTTTCTATCTGTACGTGTAAGGTCAGCGTCTTTCAACTCATCATCTGCATTTTTGAGAATGGATCAAATCAGAGATTATTCCAGATGAACGGCATTTAGTAGGAGTCTTTAAGCCAATAGCACGATATGCCAGCTATCAGAAGCTTGATGAGGATCAAAGAGTCCACAGTTTAACATTTGAACAGCTCAATAATGAGCCTTGCTGTCTCTCAGTTTAGATGTCAAAATCTATGAACTGCTGGTATAACTCTAGAGACACAACTGAAAATGTCATTAGGTGCCATTTCCACAGATGCTATCAAACTAGGCAGCTTCTCTGTAGCATTTTCTCACATGACTGCTTAGCCTTCTCAGGTGAATGGCTTTTTCCACAAATAGCCATGGTCTCTAAGGTGAGATGAGCCCATTATAAGCACAGCCATAATCAGCATCACACTTGCATCCATCAGTCTCTCCTTGCTTTGCAGCACTTGAATGAATTTGTGCTCTCTCTTTCTTTCTTGCCCAGGCTGGGAGTGTTTATGGCCATCGAGGAGTGAAATATACGGACTCTGCTCATTAGGCAGAACATATTAAGTTTGTGTACAGCATATCTGTTTGCACATATGCTCTTATGTTGTGCAAATATGTTACCATTACGAGACATTAGCAGAAAAGGGTCAATTGGTGTGATCAACACATAACTCTAAACTCCACCTCAATTTGAGAAAGCAGAAGCAGATCTAATTAGAATCAGCCCATATTACTTTAAGTCTTATGTTTTTAGCAACTATCAATGCTGTAGTAACTTTCTCAATCTGCTGTTCTATCTGTTTATGTTCACTAACATTAACAGATCATAAACATAAACCCCACTTTCTTTATTCATTACTGTCTTATATTACATTACTTGAGAAAGAGTTTCAGTTATTGAATGTTATATACAGATCATTCATATTCCTGAAAAGCATAGAAGTACAATACAATGATGTGTGTGTGTGTGTGTGTGTGTGTGTGTGTGTGTGTGTGTGTGCGTGTGTGTGTGTATGCGCGTGCGTTGAGGGTTTCAAATGAAAAGAGGGGATAAAAAGCCAAACGGATCACTGCTGCCTATCAGCATCACCCTCTGATATGAATTAAGATGTGCACCAATCAATACCCCTCTGCTGGGTCTCACTTTGATGTGAATTCTCCACAGGTGAGCAGGGGAAGCTCTCAACTCTTCTGCTCCTCCTCTCCCTCTTCCCTATTCCAACCTAACCCTTTGGCTATGCTAAGACACCATGGATAATCTACACACTAACAGCCATTAATGTGACTAATGCAGCGAAAGAAAGAAGCAAAGAAGGCAAAGGAGGTGAGAAAGCGGCGAGGAGAAGTGAACAAAGAGAGTATAAAAAGTGACAGGAACAGGACACCCCTCTGTTGTTCTTATTATGCATCGCACCAAGCCTCAAATTAAGTTGTCCATATGATGTATGAACTAAACATGTACTATACGTTAGCCTTCCCACTACAATTTATCCTAATCAGTGATAGTTAATATTTAGAAGCGCAATTCTCCAGGACAACAAAGTCAGCACATCATACACAAGACAGCTTAGTTATTTCAACACACCTTAGTGAATACAATGTTGTCCCATTATAAAGTGTAAAAAAAAATATATTTTGTTGTAAAGAAATCAAATAATAATATTGATCATAATATTAATAATACTGATTGAATAATTTATTGATCACTCTTTTTTCCTTTGCACCCATACAAGGGGAAGTAAGAAATAAAGATTTGATAGATGACAGCAGGCCAGCTGGTAGTGACTCAGTTTACTGCTCAAGGACACTTTAGCTTTTCAGCTAAGGACAGTCCTTATAGTCACTACAGTACCCTGTTGTTCTCTAAGGCTCCTGCAGACTGAGCAATTTTAGGCTGTTGCAGGAAAAAAAAAAAGTTGACAATTCTGAGAGAATCATAATGAAATCTTTGGCTCTCAATCCAAAACGATGGCAGTATGAAACGTGCAGCAACAATCAATTTAGCACACTTGTGATCAAAACAGCCTGCAATAAAATTCTAAAATTTAGAACTAAAATTTCACAATTTGAGCTGTTATAACCCCCATCCAACCAATAGCAATATAGCATGAAATGATACATAGGCAGGCAGACTTTAAGTGATACAAAGTTTCCTTGAGAATGTTGCTGAACTTCAAGTATTGTAATAATCATGACAACTCTCTTTTACTCTTTTGTTTGCATGTTAAACAGACAAAGTGCCAAAAAACAAGTGGGATGACGTACACATCCAGCCCGAGTTGGGATCAGGTGCAGGACTATAACAGAATATGGCATGAAGAAAGGGTAGACCGCACTGAACTTAAAGCTCTCAAAGGCTTATTAGTGCAACGTTTTAACCGGCAAGGTCTTCCTCAGGCAAAATAGACAAAGTGCACCATGCAAATTGTAATGAAGTTATTGAAACTACCTGTTCACCCTATGTTGTTGCAGGCAAACTTAAACAGAAGCAACATGCACTGGAAATGGAAAAAAAAAAGGAAGGCCGGCACCTTCTGTTCAGTACATTGAAAGCAGAAACAAAACAAGACAAAACAAAACAAAACAAAACAAAACAAAACAAAACAAAACAAAACACTCTGCCTATGTGACAACCAAAAAGGTTCACTCCCCAAACTAAAACTGATAACTAGGTAAAACAGTTAATCACAATTTCACATACTCACAAAACACTGTCAAGGTGCTGTCTCCATATTATATAATCGTTTATATTTACACCAAGGCATTTAGCCAATTAACCTCTTCTGACACATGGGGAGTTTGCATTGTTCTAACTATAGTCCTGTCATATTATTAACCCAGTAGTGCGTCAAACCAGATCGTCTACTGTTTCAGTTTCAGTCATTGTTGTAATGCATACTGCTATGACTCATTGCCATTATGTGCATTGTTTGTTTGTTTTGATCTAGTCCTTATAAGGTACTCTGACCTCTCTGAACCTTCACCGACTGCATCCAGACTTTCTGCTGAAGTCTGGCCAAGCTATCAAACCCTGGCAGCACAGTACACATCACACAAGGAGGAAGAACTGATGGCAAGTTCCACAGGAACTTGCTGAAGTCTGCCGTTGGGTGGGCTGTTGACCGGCCAAGCTAATTTCACACTCCCCTGGTACCCATAATGCCCCTAGAGTTACCATGGGCATAAACAGAAGGTCAGAGAGAGAGAGAGAGAGAGAGAGAGAGAGAGAGAGAGAGAGAGGGGCATGCAATATTAGAGAGAGAGAGTATTCAAGGACAGCATCAGTCTCACTTGGGTGCAAGTTCTGGCACAGAGACCAGCTGCTCCTTTGAGGCTTTTTATACATTCACCTCACTTTGATATTTGCTGTAAAGGTAATGCACACTTAAGAACAAGGTCTCAGCTCCCGGTGTACAAAGGGCCATTTAGGCCAAGACACAGCAGACATACTAAACCTGCCATCCTTCTTTTTCATTTTCTCCTCCATTATTTTCCCTTTCCACACAGTCTGTCTAATCGACCTTGTACAAAGTGAGCAGAGCCACAGAGCACAAGATCTGTATCTCTGTGGGTGAATGTTAAAGGTATAATGCGAGTAAACACAGCAGGAAAACAGGCCTACATTTTCAGTTAGGATCAGCTTTTTCATCTTCAACTTTCATCATTATTGATTTGAATTTGTCTCACATTTGAATTTTGCTGATTGTAAGTGGTCAAAATACTTGGGAAGTTGTGGGACTGTCATTTTGTTAATGAAAGACAATTTGCAGCAATTTGTGTTTTGTAAATTAGATAATTCACTGTATTTTGTGGTTTGTAAATGTGAAAACATAGTGTTGGAATTGATACGGTCAAAAATGATTGAAACTCCAATGCCGACACAGCTATGGCATGTCGGTAGCTATGGTATGGTATGGTAGCTATGGTAGTTATTACAGTGGGTGACGTGTGCACGTGGTATGATTCAATAAAAAGGGGTGTGTGTGTGTATACCCATGAATGACAGGAGAGAGAGGGGGACAGGGAGAGAGAGAGAGAGAAACTTTGATGGATGGAATGAAATGAAAGGAGAGTATTAGAGGGAGCGGGGAGTACGGGAGGAGCTCTGACTGTAATGCAATGCCCCTGTCAGACATCAGACAATCTCACCTCACACGCACACACAAAAAACACGGCGTATGGCACCCAAATATCACGTGAAATGTGTGTAGGTGATCTGTGATTATGATTAAAAAAAAAAAAAAAAAAANAAAAAAAAAAAAAAAAAAGCTAGTGATAAAAGGTGTCAGTAAACCGCTTCAATCCATCACTCCAAGAGGTGATCAGAGCCCAGTTTAATGTGCAGCATGTCTCATGATGCAGTGTGCACAGGAAGAGATTTGTTCCAGAAATCCAGTAGCTTAATAACTACATCTCTGGATTTATGTATCAATCGAGTGACAAACTGTTCAGAAGTGAGTGGCCTGTCCAATTACATTACTCATAGCTCTATTTTCAGAGTGTATCATCGCTCTCAGTCTCTCTCACACACGCGCACACATGCATACTCACAGCTTGGGTGTGTGCAATTTGTCCACATGGTGATCATTATTAGCCTCTTTCCGTCTGTCTCTATCTTCCACATGAAGCACCCAGACACACAGTTTGTGTATGCATGGCAATACGTATGA
This sequence comes from Lucifuga dentata, assembly GCA_014773175.1. NCBI lineage: Eukaryota > Metazoa > Chordata > Actinopteri > Ophidiiformes > Bythitidae > Lucifuga > Lucifuga dentata. The sequence continues at coordinate 80,824 of VXCM01004215.1, forward strand.
CACACAAACACACACACACGCACATTTTGGGAGTATGTTATTTGCACTCTGTCCTCTCAGCAGTACAAATGCTGTTTTCTAACCAAGCTTGTTATATAAATGTTTCAAAGTTTTATTTGTTACGTGCAGCCACACAAGTATAACAACAGTGAAATGCTTTGTCTGGTAGGTTCCCATACTGTGCTTCTTAAGTAGAAAAAATATGATAAAATAAAACAAAATAAAAATAAGGATAAGGCAACAAGAGCAAAATTAAGAATTAAAAATGTATAAGTATGCAATCTATTTACAACCAAACCAGCAGGAGAATGTATGTATGTGAGTATCAATAACTCTGTGTGTGTGTGTGTGTGTGTGTGTGTGTGGGCTGCTCTCTGTGCCAGACACACATTTCTGAATGTACAGTGCACTACAGGCCAGACGTTTGAGGCCACTCCCAGAATTTCAAAAAAATCATCAATATACTGTTTATTTTACAATTTATTGCACAGAAGTGACAAAAACATATAAAACAAATGTAACTAATTAGTTTTCAAGAAGAATTTGTCAGCAAGAGCACATTATGTAGCCACTGNTAAAACAAATGTAACTAATTAGTTTTCAAGAAGAATTTGTCAGCAAGAGCACATTATGTAGCCACTGGCTAAAGAAATGATTTTTAATGAAGGCATATCCAGTCTGTATTAGTGCACTGGCACTCCTGTTGTGTTCCATCTCCCTTGCTGATGTGTTTTAACATTCTATTCAATAGCTGCTGTCTGCCTTCTCCCAGATCATTTTGGGGTTAACTTGCTACTTCTGGCCTGTAGTGTACCTTTGGAGTTTCTGCTGTTCTTCTGATGACACTGAAAGTGTAGTTTGGATGGGAAATGACTTTCATATATACTTTGGATTGATGAATAAATAAACAAGATTCTGCAGTGATAGATGATGTGTCATGTTTAGCACAAGTAGCAGATGGTAGCAGATGGAATGAGATGCAGAACGCTGCCTGGTGACTAAGCAGTGATTCAGACTGCTCACATGAGGCTATTTACTCTGTAAAATGAGTTTGAAATATAAGTATATAATTAATAGGCCGATTGCTGATTGCCTGTTTAAATTGAAAGTGTGCGCTCTTAAAGCTCTTTCAGCGATATGCAAAAAAAAAAAAAAAANAAAAAAAAAAAAAAAAGAAAAAAAAAGTCAACTAAATCAGATACAATAATTACTTTGAGGTCAAAGCACTTTAACAAACCTGAGTCTTCCACGAGGGCCATGTCCTAGAGGGTATCCATGGCTGTGGGACCTTCTGGGGACCGGCTTGTCGTCTTCATGCGTGTGATGGAGTGAAGGTGATCTGGAATGGGAGGACCTGGANCCGGCTTGTCGTCTTCATGCGTGTGATGGAGTGAAGGTGATCTGGAATGGGAGGACCTGGAGCTGCCTGTACTCTGAAGACTACTATCGATGATTTCTCCATGACGACTCTGGCAGAACAGTAGAGAAGGCGAGCGAATATGAAATATAATGTCAGTGATATCAAGTTAAACACATCTCTTAATTATTTATTAATCTGTTTCTTCTGCTCATAATCTCACATCATAAATATACAGAATATACAGGCATTCTCACATCTCTGTCATTCTTAGATATGCATTCAAACACACAACACACTCGCACTGGCTCTTCCTCACCTCTCCAAAGCTGCTGTGCTGCTGCCCAAGAGCTGGCAGGCTTCGCAGAGAGGGGACAGGGGAATGACCCTGACGGCCACGGATTTCTCGGGGGACCTGACTGTGGATGTGATCATGGTCCCCGTTCAGGTTGTTGTCACTCGCAGAGCGGAGCAATGAGCGCGGTGAAGGCAGGGTGCCAGGTATCACACGTCGACGGTTGGTGTAGGAGGGGGTCTCCCTGAAAGGCACTGAGAGGGGGAAGAGAGAAGGCACATACAGAGTTAGTATGCCTCTTTATAAAGTCATCATATGAAGGGTACAAATCAACAGAATGTTCTGATGGGGAAATCACTGCAGCTGTACATATCTCAAGTTCACTCCACTTTGCTTAGGAAGGCTTTTATAGAAGGATTCTCATATAAATCATACAGATATTGTAACAAAACTGGAAAGATGTGGCTGTTGTCATTCTTAATAATGATCATAACTTAGAATAGAATTGGAATGTTGTACCAAGGGCCAATTACAGAATTACCGTTTAGCTTTAAGTCAATAAAAGATAAAATATATGAGTAACAGTATTTCACAATGTAGCAGGTTATTGCTTACTGTCCACACTAGATGGCAGAATTTTCCTGTATGTTTGTGTTACAATTCTCAACCCTGCCCATCTCTGAAATTACCACCTCCAATGCTGCCTTTTTTTTTTTTTTTTTTTTTTTTTTTTTTTTTTTTTTTTTTTNCCCCCCCCCCACACACACACACAAAACATTTAAGCCCACAAAACACGGATAAAACCTAGTGATATACAATTAATACTGTTAACTTACCAACATCTGATACTTTGTGAACCTTTATTATTTCAGCCAGATCAAAGTTTCCTGCTATAATAGCCACCTGAAGGTGGGAAAAAGAGAGAAAAGGGAACAAAAAGAGGTACAGAGATGAATGAAGAGACAACAGCAAAATGACTCTCTGGAAACAAGTAAAACAAAAGAACCAATCAATCAAAAATGATCCACAAATAACCATAAAATATATCTCAAATTCCTTATCCCATCCCTCCTCTCTCTCTCTCTCTCTCTCTCTCTCTCTCATATTCCTAATTAATGTTTAACACATTTATTCTTTCACTGTAGCAGATATGTAAAACTTGTCTGTACAGTTTTGTTCTGGGTAATGTGGGGACTGCCATGCCTTGTATAAAAAACACAAATGTGTTCTGTCCAGGAAATATGTACCAATATTAGTTTCACACTGACTTTATCAACTGGCAAAGCTGGAATTCAGACACATGCCAAACTGGCGAGCCAACAGAAGTGGAAGTTGTTAGGCTAGTTTATTTTGGAAGTGGCATTAATGCATTAAATGTAGCAATGCTCCACTATTAAAGACAACTAAACAATCTATTCAGCTCTGACATATGAAAGACGTAACAAATGATAACAGACGTAATACCAGACAGTGGGTCTTGGCTGGTGAAAGATATCATGCATACCTGAAAGGCAGTCTGGCTGTTGTAGTTCTTTATCTCTTTATTGGCCCCTCTGAACAGGAGAACCCGTGCACAGCTATCCTGAATGAGAATGGAGAGGGATAGATTAGAGATGTGTGTGTTCAGCCAGCCCTTTAAAATGCCAGTGTATGACTGTACCATATACAGTACAGGAGAATACACACAAACACAAAGACATACTTGCCACATACAAACACTCCTGTACAAGCACTAAGGCTGATTGAAAGTTCGGAGCCTAGCAGAGAAAGATGAAACTCAGAGGTGCTGTTATTTATTTTTCCAACATAATCACTTTCCAACTTGACACCTTCGGCCAACAATGCTGGAGAGAATTTCCAACCAAAGCCCACTTCCTGTTTAGAACACAGTGCAAGAACCTGTAATCATATCCAGGGCTATGCTACAATTACAATAAACATACAGATATATGGATTAAGACTACCAGCTCAATACAGGGAACACAATCCAAAGCAGAAAATCTTTACTAGATCATAATGGCATGCTCTTTCTCGTGTGTCAGACTCCTCACATTTTTTTTTCTAGTGTGTAAATAAGCATAGACCCCTCTGGCAAAAATAAATTTATAAATAACGTGTAGATTGATAGGCAAGGTTATAGGTGCATATGCCGGCTACCTTAGGGTCGATATGTAATTTAAAACTGAGAGCATACCGAGATTAATTGAAAATGTGGTTCAGCTAATATCCACGTGCTGTGCATATCAAGCTTTGGGTACACGAGCCCACCTTTATGTAACAGCAAATTAGATTAAACAAGGTTGTTGCACGAGTGTCAGACTCAGGCACTGCACCCCCTTTTGGTGAAATGTATAGATGACAGTTGAGTGGGTGCCCTGCCTGATGCAGCCCTGATCTGAGAATGGTGCATAAAGAGCATGGCATCAACTGAGACACAGAATACCTAATATGAATTTGCTCCTAATACGAACTTACCCATGTAAACACAAATGTTAAGGAGATAGTGGTATAAACACAGCTGGTGGGTGTCATGAATTATGCATTATCACTCTTTCTGCTAATAGCCTATGCTACCACTAAGGGGCTAACAGAGCTTAAAACCCATATAGATAAACGCCTACGGCTGTTAGCTTAGCTAATTGCTAATCACCCACACATTATGCAATTGTGTGCATAGACATGCACATAAGACACACACACACATACAAAAAAGCAAAAACACGTACAAAGACACATTTCTCTCTAAGAAGAGGCATACGTGATCAACATTTCCAACATATTTTAAACCAATTGTGACTAATGAGAACATGTTACTGCAATAAATGAATGCATTACCTTGCATGCTTTATTCAGACAGATGTGTGATTGCAGCTAAAAACATGCACAAACATGTCAGAAGGCCAATTACAGAGTGGGACAACTGTCTCGTTCTCTTCTACAAGACTTCCTATAGGAATTCATTAGAAAAACCATTCCAGAAGGCCTCACCCTGGTTTGATGGAAGTGATTACATTAATTACTCTGGAATACATGGTGAGCCAAAGCAAGTACATTAGAGTAATGACGCAGGTCAGTCATGTATAAAGAGTGGGACAGATGGTTCCTTTCAAAGCCGTGGTTAGACATTTGAGGATTCGTTTCCTCGTTAGGAGTGAAAGAACAGCTTTCCCATGCCTCACAGAATACACAGCTACATTTCACACTGGATTGTCATGAACATCTAAGTAAAGATCTATGATTTAAAGCAGAGCCAAAGCTGCCTGGTTCTTTATTAATGTGCACATGGCAACATTATACTGATGCAGCATATATAGTGTTCTCCAAGATCAATTCTCATTAATTTATAACCAAAAGATGGTTAGTCTAAATCCTTTTTGACAAGAATTGAAGGGTTACAATCTAACAAGTTTGAACAGTTGTGTGTTTTGTTTCACTTCCCTTTAATTTCACCCATTAATCTCCTGAAATGCTTTTTACCTGCTGTGTCCTCTCTCTTGATTGTTCAACCAATCACCTCCCATGGATCTGTCTGCCAGGTAAAAGTGTCCTGCCATGCCTACTGATCACTTCCTCTTAGCTATTTGTCCAGAGAGTAAATGTTGATGGCCATCTAGACCGGAAGACCAGGACTTTCAGACCAGTGATCAAGCTTCCGTTGCTGCTGCATATTGACATTCATGTCTCTTTCTGACACCCCTTTCCTCATTTCCTCTTTTTTTCATATAGAAGTATTCATCTGCTACTGTAGTTCTACTACCACAAGTCATTCTGACTCCCTGTGCACGCATGCACGAGCAGTGCACAGATTAATTGAACATGTAGTTCAGTAAATATCTCGCAACGAGAAGTGAAAACATGTAATGGCCTCAGTCACATAGATGTGTTACAGTCACAAACATCTTGGGTGTGCTTTCCAAACCCTTACTGACACACAAACACACACACAACAGAGAGAGCGAGTGAGAGCGAGAGAGAGAGAGTGCGAGAGAGAGAGAGAGAGANGAGAGAGAGAGAGAGAGAGAGAGAGAGAGAGAGAGAGAGAGGAGTGAAGTGCTCATTTAATGTTCATGAACTAAGCATTACTCTGTTTCCTAAAACAGCACCAGAAAAAGCATCCAGAAAAGAGAAATAGCTACACATTTCTCTTGAAATAGTCTTTAACCAAGCACTGCTGTCCATGACAGATTGAGCAGAGATGTACTGTACATCATGTATATCACGTCTTCGTATATCATGACTATGATTTTATATTGACTACATCTTTCTGGATTCTCTTACTGGATTGTGGCTTAATTGCTGTTTTATATCTACCTGTCTTTATACCTTCCTGTCTTCATCATTTTTGTGTCTTGGTAATTGGCCTTCTTCCCTATCTATGGCTCCTGTTGCACACCTGCCCATTCGAAGAGAGTGACTCTCAACATGACAGATGAGAAAGTGCTATGATGTAACTTAGCCAGTCAGATTTCAGAATTCATTTGTTAGCAAACAATTATTAATCAACAAAGAACTGCAATCCTTTATTTCCTACATTGTAATCAGATGCATCCTGATTGCAAGCCTGAAACATCTCAGCAGGCTCTTTCAATGTGAAAAAGCAGCAGTTCTACTCCAAGCTCCTTCCTAATTGTCATTGTAACCTGAAAAACAATGCCTAGCATCAGCATGATGCAAAAGCACAAGAAAAAAAAAATCCAAACCTCTTCACTGGCAGTATCATTCTGTAGATAAATACAATTGTTAGATTCTCTTTGATTGCACACAGTCCCAATTTGGCTCCAAGCAAAGTAGCCTAAAAGAACTATTTTGTGAGTTCATCCAAATTTTCTTACTGCAAGCTTATTAATGTTCAGTAATTAAACCCACATGGGGGGAGATATTCCTGACTTGTGTTCATTTTAGTGCCATGCTCCAACTTGCACCAGTTCTGTTCTGCACAGAAGCAGAGAAATTGTACACACATGTACACAAAGAGGATAACAGATTATTCTATAAGGCCATAAAGGTCAAAGAGCAACATACAGTGTATCCTTGAGAAAAACACGAATTCCCCTCCAGCTTCTGTGAAGCTAAGAGACAAACCACACAATTTCACACCTACAAAGTACTACACGCAAACCTACGTTTACATCTATGCAGCATACACAGTCACACCAACAAAGCCCCCTCTAGCCATAATGCATCATTTTTTAAAACAACTGGTACCTGGTTGTAGAGAGCACACACATGCAGGGCGGTGTTTCCAGATGCATTCTGGGCACTCATGTCAGCTCCGTAGAACAGCAGGTGCTCCAGGTGCTGCACGTGGCCGTAGCGGCACGCCTGGAGGAGAGATTTAAATGAAGTGAAATGAGTGTTAACATGCAAATCTTTTTTTTCTCAAATTGCTATCCTTGTTTACTTCAAGGCAAAAGGACAAAAGGGAGCAGCAGGATGCTTCTTACAGAAAATTCAACATTTTGTAACCATGTGCATAAACTCTGCAGCCTTTTGTTGTCATTTTTGATTTTTGCTGTATTGGGAAGAGAAAAAAAAAGTTCCATGTGACAAAGGTCCAAGACTAGACAAGAGTGACTAGCCTTGGTTTATGGTGTTTTCTGTGAAATGACCAATCACGATTAAGAGAGAGAGTTGGGGGGGGNGGTATGTAATTACTTCTCTCTTAGCATGTAACAAATGAAATGTCACACATGATCACCAACAGAATAGAAAACATTATAAAAATAAAAATAATATGATTTTGCATTCTGATTTCTCATTTTAGTGGCACAAAATACAGGTGAATTGGTGATTTTTTCTTCTACATAAAAATGTATGGTGCAAACATCCTCATATAGACAAGGCACACAAATAAAGATTTCCACAGACCACCTATTATAAAACAAATATGTAAACATTCAATATAAGAATATTATTAAAGGACCATACCATCCATTTTGCATGTTTGAGCCTAATATATTCAATTTTCATACACGTAAGGTTACTGACAATCATGTACCAAAGCATACTACTGGAACATTGAATTTAAAAAAACAATTTCCTATTTTCCAGACCGCCACTGGTTTTAGTTCATTCTGGTACTCTATTAAAATCAACTTGTTGATACTTGAAACATTCTTTGGATAGGTAATCCATCATCACAAACACATGTATTCAGGTTTTTTTTTTTTTTTTTTTTTTTNGAGTGAATGTATGTCTCCACCAGGGAATATAGTCCCAAAAGAAGACCTGCATTTATTGAAAAATATTAACAATTGTGACTTCATAAGGCTGCATAACTACTAGCAGGAGAAACATGGATTTTTAAGATGGGTGTATTGCTTGAATATTTGATTTTGAAAGATTAAGAGGTTTTGCAAAATATCAGGAAAGCTGAAATATGGTTTTATCCTTTGGGAAATGGTTGTCAGTAATGTAACGTGAAAATTGAATATATTAGGCTCAAACATGCAAAATGGATGGTATGGTCCTTTAAATCTTTTCCTCATCGATGTTGGTAACAGTCCTTAAAAGTGAGAGGGAACCTTGATCCAAATGTAAATCTGTGAATAAAAATTATTCTTACAAGAGTGTGATCCCCTTTTTTTCTTCTTTGTTTCACATAATGGGAGCAATAAACTTTTAATCTAAACTCTATCTCCTCTCTCCCGTTCCCTCTCTCTCCTTGGTTTTGTCATGTATCATTGAAAAACAAGCACACCAGCTCTCCCTAGCAATTGTTCTTTCTCTCCCTTTTCTATCTCACTAACAGTGTGTGACAGCATTGAGAGTGCACAAATGATGTTGGGATTGTTGGTGGTTATCAGACCTTCCATGGTGCATCCTGTTGTACACCATATATACCACTAGAATACAAATGCTGGACAAGACACAGAGAAAGGGAAGAGCAGAGAGGAGGAGAGACAAAGCAAATGGAAAAATACTGGAATTGGAGGACTTGTTCCAGTTTGTGCCTCTCATGAATTCATTATTTTTACATTTGAGACTATTGCATTAATGATTATATTCCAGATGCAGATATAAAGCACTATTTTCCTTCAAACTAATTGTCAGTCAAACTTAGAAAAAAGCCTTTTCTAACCTGCCTCTATAAAAAAAAAAAACAAAACAAAAAAAAACAAAACAAAACAAAACATAAGTAGATATTTAACCTGTTTCACAAGGTGAGTATTTCATTCACCAAACAAAGATGGAAAGCAAAAGTATCTTCTTGCTTTTCTTGAGTGATTCACCACTGAAAATGAAGATGTTCTCATCTGGCTTGTTTATCTATATTACTATTTATATATATACAATAACATTTTGAAAAACAACCAATGTAGTTGTGGTTGCCATCTTTGTTTGGTTCAGGGAATTCAACTTTGAAGGACAACTCCAGCTATATTGCACATTTGAGCCCAATATATACAATCTGCATACATGTTAATGACAACCATTTCCCAAAATATACTACCGCAGTGGTAAATTAAAAAAAAAAAAAAAAAAAAGTTTCTTAAGTTCCAGACTTCCATTGGTTTCAGTTTATTCCAGTACACTTGAAGCATGTTTAAGATGAGTAAACTCTCACAGCAAACATGATGTGTATTAAGCTTTTTGTCAAAGTAACTTTATTTAACCGGTACAACACAGGGCTGCACAGAAGACAATGTATGTCTCCGCCAAGGGATATAGTTCCAGGAGAAGATGGTATTTACCGAGGAATTAAAAAGGCCGTGCCTTCTATAATCGTGTATAAGTGTTAGAAGGCGAAAAAAGGCATTGAAATTTAAGGTGGGTTTAACAAATATAAAATGAAGATGTGATTTTGAAAGATTAGGGGATTTGGAAAAATAACAGGAAAACTAAAATAGAGTTTTGTATTTTGGAAAGTGGTATGCAGCTTGTACAGTATATGCTGGGCCTAAACATGCAATGTTGCCAGTATAATCCTTTAATTTATTAATTACGATATGAGCTTATAGACTCCATTCCCTGTGCTCTTGCAATCCTATTATTTACTGAGATTCTCCTGTTAGAAGAGCTAGCTTGTTGTTGTTGGTGAATCCAAGTGTGGCAGATTCACGCTGTTCCACTCAGTGAAGGTTCTTTGAGGAACAAGTAGTTGTTGGTTGTGCGGTGACAAGGAAAAAAACTGTTGTTGATGATTCAGTCACAAACACAGCTACGTTCCGGTATCGTGTTCGCTGGAATCCAGTAGATGTCAAGGAAAGGAGAGAGAATTTTTCCAATATGCCATTGGTGTTCCTTACGTCTAGCTATTTTTAAGGAAAATTGTTTTGTGTCTGAAATGTAGTCATCAATGTGAAAGTCTCAAATATAAAAATGATGATTGCATGAGAGGCACAAAACAGGGCTACACAGGGACTACTGGTTTTATTTCAGGTTGAAACAGTATTTAAGGTTTATAAAAACACGTGCTCATACACATAATCAACTTCTAGACTCATGTCATGAATATGTGAGTGCCTTGGGCTACCTCCTTGAAATTTAACTTCTCACCACTGTATGTCTGTAGATTGGAGGTCAACATAACGCCTCCTCAAAGGCTTGTCTCTCCCTTTCCCTCTGTGTGACATTATTTCTCCCTTTTGTCGTGAATAAATTTAGTTGTGTTATGGAGAGCAGCATGAAGGACAGATGGAGACAATGCCATGCTGCTCAACAGCCCAGACCTGAGACACCAGAGTCAAAGACCGAGAGCACAAGCCTTACCGGAGCTTACTTATAACTGACAAGTTTCATCTACACTTTCTGGTCTTTTTGTCCTCTTGATATTTGGCAGAGATTCATCTTTGTAAGAAAAATATATTTCTTACCCAAGACTGGATTATGTGTAGCATTTCATAAATAGTCTTGTGTTATCTCAGACTCTCAGACCTTGAGATGAACAAGAGCAGGCCAACAGGGCAAGTAACTATGAAGAATAGAACAGCTGAAAGAGACATAACGGTAAAATTTGGTGGGAACAAGTAAAGCAAGGCAGCAGAGGACAGGCTAGTATTGACTATTGTCTCTTAGTGCAATGTTGTATGGAAGGTCAAATGCATCATTACATTTACTTTGACAACAGATGAGTATAATGTCCTTTCCCAACATTATCCGTAAAAGACTGAAGGTTTGAGCTGATAAACACACCACATTCAAAATACTGACATTTAACTCCTTCACAATTCTCTCCTTGCTCCTTTAAATTTAGTGTCAGTAACATAAGTGATGACTGCCACAGCTGTCTCTTTGGTAGCATTTATACGTCCTTCAGACAAATACACATGCACAGACCTCCAATGTCTCTCTGTCACTGCTGACTAAACCTAAAAAGCCCTGACACAAACAAAAACAGCATGCAGGCCCCAGCCTCCATTATGTTAACAGAGTGGGGCATGCCTTGAGACTTTCTGCGTATATAATACACGTAATATGCTGTGTTTGCAGGAAACTATTTTTGTGCTAAACGCAGATAGGCATTGCTATTTGGACCACCAGGCCATTGACTTTGATACAGCAGCAAAAACAGTAGTGCATGAGTTAGTGTCTTACTGCCAATGAACTCTGAAGTCCCGACAACTGTTCACTTGTTGTGGTTTCTACGACATTAAGTACAGAAACACATAAAGGTAAAAACATTTTTGAACTTTTTGGCATTTGTGTTGGATGGATATGTCTGAGTAAATGGCCGTGCAAACAAAATGTGCATTTGAATGCGCGTCTGTGTGTGTGTGTGTGCATGCACACTGATTTAATTAAAGGACCATACTAATGATTTTGCATGTTTGCGCCCAATAAATACTACATACACAATACATTACTGCCAACCATTTATAAAACATAAACCCAGATTTTTATTTTTGTGTTTTTTTTCCAAATTCCCTAATCTTTCAAAATCAAATGTTGAAGTGATACAGCCACCTTAAAATTCAATGTTTTGCCTGTTATCACGCTCAATTGTAGAAGGCACAACCGTTTTAATTTCTCTGTAAAAGCAGTCTTGTCCTGGGACTATGTTCCCTGGCAGAGACATACCTGTACATTTTTGTCTCTGTAGCTCCATGTCGGATCGGTTAAATTAGGTAACTACCACAAAAAAATTTAACAGACTTAAATACTCGCTGTGATGGATTACTTATTTCAACCATGTTCCAAGTCTCTACAAGGAAGGGGAAAATATGGGGAAAATTCTATAATTCTTAAATGTTTTGGAAAATGGTTAGCAGTAAAGTAAAGTGAATATGCTGGTTGATATATTGGCCTCAAACATGCAAAATCACTGGTATGCTCCTTTAAGCACTTGTCAAATATTATTCTGAAATATAGCAGTTCTTTGGGTGACCCACCCAAATAGAGTTGTTCCTACTCCCCCAAAGAAGCTTGTTGTTTATTTGTATTGATACTTGAAAAGACTTGCTCAAATTAAAATTGTAGAATTATTAAAAAGTCTCCCATAATGATGAATATGCAGCCATTAGACTGGAAAAATATTCCCAAACTGACCCGTGCATGCAATACTGCCTTAGAATCAAATTTCATGTGGTGTGCCGGAGCTTCCCATTAGCAAAAAAAAAAAANAAAAAAAAAAAAAAAACAAACAAACTCCACATCAGTCCAAACTATCCTGCATCTGCATTTATGTTCACATTCACCATTACTCATTGTGCTATCTGTGTATGCATGTTTGTGACTGTATTACCTGGTGTATTTCCTGCCAGCCGTTCTCATCCACACAGCCGACCTGTGCATGATCGTGCAGTAGCAGCTCACAGCAGTACGGGTCTCCTCCTACCATAGAGCTGTGGTAAAGAGGAGTCAACCCCCTGCTGTCTTTGTAGTCCGGTGATGCTCCTAAATCCAACAGTGTCTGATGGAAAAAGAAGAGGTTTGGGGGATGATGTTTAAAGGCACAGGCATACAGTGACAGCCAGCGTAGCAGTCTCACAGTCTATGCAGTCTCACAAAAATAAAGACACTAGTTCACAGGACTTCAGTGTACTATCATTTTTACTAGTTTACTACTTTATGTCAGACTTCAGCAGGAGAGTAAAGAAAGGCAGGCCAAATCAGCTAAAAATAGGTGAAGACACAACGTAGAGGACAGGCCGGAAAATAAGATGTGAAAGGCAGAAAACTCAGCACATGGCAAAGTAGCAATTGATACTGATCAGTTTTCACACCTCTGCAGCTGAGTAATCTGGTGCTATGCGAGACATTATTTCAGGAAATAAGATTCAATATAGATCTTAGATACCAGGGACAGCAGTAGCTTACATACTGCATGTGCTGTATGCTACATGTCACAGTGACATTGAATATTTAGGGAATGACAATGATAGTGGAAATAAGCCATTTTGACCTCAGCACTTCCAGCACAACAGGAAAATAATTATATGACTCATGTAAAACCTTTCATTTAGGTTACGAGCCTCCTCAAACTAGATACATGCAAAGCCATTCAGTGAATATACCAACCAATTCAAATGGAGCATGCTAAGCCTCAACACAGTTAGTATTTGCTAAAGCACTCTCTGCACTCCATCGCTCAAGCACCCTCTACCTGCCTGCAAACTCTCTTTTCCCACAGGGAAAGTTTGCAAGCAGGCCATTGGTGGAGCCAGAGAAATAAAAGAGATGACTCAGCTTTCTGCTAGTATTATGTGAGTATGTGTCTGTGTGTGTCTGTGTTACACTCACTATAAGCGCTGTATGGTTCTTGCTGCGCACAGCTTTGTGCAGGGCAGTAATGCCATCTTTTGTTCTAAAGTCTAGATGCGCCCCTCCACTCTTCAGCACCTTGATGAGCTCTGCACATCCCTCCAGCTGTGCTACCAGTGTTAGAGGACATTCTGTAAAATTCAGAAATATACAAGCAAAATTTAAAAAACTATCAAAATCAAAGGCATTTTACACAAAAGCACTGTTCTTCACAGAATCAAACACACGTCTATATCCTGCAGTTGTAGCTTTAAATTGTCTCTGCATTTGGACTACAGCCCTGACTGTCCCCCCCCCAACCCACGCACCCGTGTGTGTCTGAGTGGCTACTTCCTGTTGGTGTTAAACCAACCTATTCTCACGTTTTCTCATACTGCAGGTCATTCAACAAGGAAATCTCCTTTATGGCTGGACAAACGTTTGCATAAACATAAGAAGATTAGCATAGAAAGTAATCCAGCTTTATCCAGCAATGCAGAAGGCTTATTACAGAAAATCCATTCATTGTTATTTTGTGGTGAAAGCAGATAGAGATAGCTCAAGCGAAAGCAAAGCAAAAAAAGACAAATCAAGGATATGGTTGTGCTGTGATGGATATACTCCCTCACCTCCTGTGTCTGGATCATGGAAGTTTGGGTCCAGGCCTTTTTCCAAGAACCTTGACACCTTTTCCGTGTTCCGCTGCTGAACATATTCCATAAACTTCTTCAGGTTCGCCTAATGGAGGGAGACATGGGAGAGAAAAGAGGGAGAAAGGAGCGGAAGAGACAACTGTGATCGGGTGATGTAAGACTCGTGTGGAAGAAGCTGTTTAATAATGCAGTTGAGAGATGAAAGCTGAAGTCACCACTCTTTCTGTGTGTGTATAAAGGTTTTATTTCTGTTCTGTCATGCTGAGCAAATGGTCCGTGTATTTCCATGTAGTTATTATAGGATGGACCAGAAGACAAAAAGCAAGGAAAAAGTTGCAGAATAGTCCTGAAATGAAGATGTTTATGTTGAGATCACTACCAACAAAATGAGATCCTGAAGCCAACATTGCTTTCTGTGTTCACATGTAACAGCTGTAATAATGTACACAGCCTGAGGGCAACAAGTCCATACATCATTCTGTCTAACACTGATGTTTAAGACCATAATAAAAAGACACATTAATATACATTGTTTCCTCTGTGACTACTTAACTCTGTTGATGAGAGAAAGTCTGTGAAAAACTATCACAGATTACTCTATAGGCTCTCTATCTTAAAGTATCTAAGGCATAATGTGTCTGTTGAATATTATACTTACGACATTATGTAAGAAGGGGGATTATTAAAGCCAATATACTCTTCTATAAATTTAACTGGAGGATGTACAGTAATTATGTGATAACTGGTTTCCTCAATGATCTTCACAGCAGAGCTTTCAATACTATTCCTCTCTCAAGGTTTCTCCACTGAAGTCATTACATAACAGCCACACGACTCACAAAGCCATATATACACAATCCACTTTACACAACTAAATTATTTCTTCACACACCACTTTTAATAACAAAATCACATGAAATCACGTGCCACAATGCAAATAGAGCACACAGCAAATGTTTTGACACTCACCATGTGCAGCGTCATATGCATCTCTCGTGCTCAAATGTCGCAATTTATGCCTTCTGAATTTCACGTTGCACCAACCTGATCCAGTCTCAAAAAGACGCGTGCGGCTCGGTCTCCTCTGCACGCCTGCTTGTCATCCATACACACTATGCTGACACGCCAAGAGAAGCTGTGGACTGCTACTCTCACCATCTCTAAGTCAAACTGAGTGAGAGAAATTCACTTTAGCTCTTTTCCTTTTTTCAGATGTTCTATGTGGCAGTTGTTATGGTGATGGGCTACAAAGACAGCTCAGCCAGCCAATGTACACAGGAGTGGGAAGAGCATAGAGGATGGGTGTGTGTGTGTGTGTGTGGGTGTGGGTGGAAGTATGAGTGCGTGTACTACATATTGCCTGGTCTGATGCCTTGAAGAGATTGTGGGATGGTTTGCTAGTGATCAGCTAATGGGTGTTATATTGCCTGTTGAACATCAGGCTGATGAAAAGGCTTTGTAGTGATTTATCTGCTGTGATAAGACAGATTAATTAGGGTTATTTTTTCTCTCTCTTTCTCACAAATAGATCCCATCTAAATATTCTAAAAGTAAGCAAAAGAACCACATCTGTCAAAGATCTTTTTATCTGTCTATCAGAATTGAAAGTTCAACCTCTGGATGTCTGGATGTGCATGTCGGTTTATAAGACCAATAATTTGCCTGAGCAACTTGTTAAACACAATGACGTTAGAATAATCTCTATTTGTACCAGCAAGACAACAGGAAAGTGATTAATTTGTACAAAATTTCAGCCTCATTTTCATTTACATTCACACATACAGTACAATTACCTACGCATTTTTAACTACCAGAAATAAAAGGAATAATTAAGTTTGTAAAGTCTGTTTTAATAAATAGATAAGACAGTTCAAGCTCAAAGAGTTTCAAAGTTACTGGTTTTATTTTTTGCCATATAAAAATAGCCAATCTCTGTTATCGCTGCCCCTTTAGTAACTGCAATTCTCTTTCTTCTATCTCAAAGAAAATAAATTGCTGAATGGCCTTCAGCTGGTACATGTGAGCTTTGAGCGCTCGTGCCTTAAGCGCCTTACTTTTAGTTAGAAATATATGATGTT
Organism: Lucifuga dentata; assembly: GCA_014773175.1. NCBI lineage: Eukaryota > Metazoa > Chordata > Actinopteri > Ophidiiformes > Bythitidae > Lucifuga > Lucifuga dentata. Next base: position 96,889 of record VXCM01004215.1, read on the forward strand.
GTCATAAATTAAAATGCTTTACAAAAAACACAATCTATCTATACTTAGTAGAATCTAAACCACACAGTGACATTGTGGAAAAGTTAAATCACTAAATAATTACTCTGTATATCAGACTGCAGTTACTTATGTCTCAGCACATGTTGTCAAATATACGATATCAATCACACACACACACACACGCCACTGTGTTTGCTGTTTTAACACTCTGACAGGCCTGATATATAATTCTAGAGTAGATATATACTGTATGGTATGTAAAGCCAAAAAGTATTATGCAGACATTCTCGGATGGACAGTATGAGTCTTTCCGGACCCACTAACACATGACTTCTTCAAAAGTATTACATCAAAAATTTTTCATCTGTAAAAAATATATTCCACTACAACACCTAATGAAAGATTAGATGAGAGTGTAAATTATACTGACATATTTCCCATTAAACTGGTGCAGTATTTGATACTCATCAATCATTTTTTGATTGAAACACAATTTATTCTGTTAACTCAGTGATTGTGGAAATTTGGCAGGTTTCATATTTGGTATTTTTGCTGAAAGATTTTTATTTTAACTTAAGAAGGCCCATCCGATTGCACCATCAATTCTGGCCTCTGTGGGCTCAATTTCTGCCATCAGGGTCCTTCAGAGGGACCACAATTATTCCGTCTGTATTGTCACCGAGGGAGCAGAAAACAAGCAGTCAGAGCTGAAATGTCTTCAGCAGTGTTTGAGTTTCAGAGATTAAGAAAAAAAAAACCTGACAGACATCAGATGAGCTCTGTCTCTTTTGTGGACAAATTTTGGTGCTTACATATATTGATGGTTAGAGAGATTTGATAGAGAGTATTGGCTCAGTCCATAGATGTTGGACAAAGGATAAATGGCATTCAAATGTTAATGTAATGCAATACTTTCATGTATTTTTTAATTGAAAGCTAATACTGTATTTTAACTCAACAAACATCCAGTCCAATATCTGTGAAGATTAATCTCTGTCCTTTGGGTGGTAAGATGTCTAGAAGGTTAAAGTTGAGTCACTGGACCGGAAAAAATAGCTTTAAAGCACTTCGCTGTTCACCCAAAAGGCTTCTGCAAAACTGTTGTGGAATGCATTCCACAATGGGGTGAAACCATCACATCGATGGAGTGTCTGCCTTTTTGGGAATAAATGCAGCTACCTGTTCCCTCTCCAGTTAGAACTAAAGAAGCCTTTGGATGAACAGCAAAATGTGTGATTGTGTTTATGTCAGAATATTTGCACTTCAAGCCAAAAGCATCTCTCCATTTCTAATAAAATTGTGGCTCATACTCCTCGTGACCCAAATAAATTCAACAATTTCAAGATGCAAATCAATTATTCTAATTCCTACATGAGTAATCTGCTATCAATGTTACATTGTGGTCCACTGAAATCAGGTTGACAGTCTGCTCATTAGCAAAATCTTAACCATTTAAAGGACCATACCATCCACTTTGCATGTTTGAGACTAATTTCTTCAATTTTCATACATGTTACGTTACTGACAATCATTTCCCAAAGCCTACTACAGGAATGGTGAATTATTCTTTTTTTCCTACCTTCCAGACTGCCACTGTTTCAGCTCATTCACGTACACTATTAAAATCTACTTGTTGATACTTGAAACATTCTTGGGATAGGTAATCCATTATCGTGAACAAGATGTGTATTCAGGGTTTTTTTTCGAAGTTATGTAATTTTAGTGTTTAAGGGCAATAATAAGCGTAGAGTGATCTGAAAATGCTTCCTGTTGTCAGTTCTTCACTACAGCACTTGAATGCACCACTAGGAAGCATTTTCAGATTTCTTATTTGTCTGTGCATTTGTACATTTCCACATTTTATTTTATAGTTTTTCATATATGGTCATTTAGCTCCTGCAATAAGATGATCATGTATTGGTAACAGATTTGTCACTCATGGCCTATAAAATTATGTAAATCTATGTCATGGCAATCATTGTCCTCTACATGTGAAGGGAAGGTGGGCTACACTTTATTGTACCAACAAGTCATTAAGAGGAAAAAAACAAAGAAATCAAAGGCTTTAAAGAAGCTACAAATGTAAGTGATCAAATGCTTAAAAAAAAATGTGGTCCTCACATATGCTGACTTACAGGGTTGCTGCATAGTTATGATTGAAGCAGCAGACTTATTTCCGTTTGGCAGGAAAGACATGTTCTCAGTCATTCCTTCCTTATTTCCATCAATAAAGCAGCAGACAACTCCCACCTATATTCAACAGCCTTTCAGTACTGATTACCAACACAGGAGGGAACTCTCAGGCAGCTAATACGCATGTCGCTTAAACAGTGCGCAGTCATCTTTAAACTCATGGCCTTGTACGGTTTCACCTCAGTTGATCCCCAAACTTTATTTCAAAGTGCTTTGGTCTGGTGTGATAATAGTGACAACACAGAAAAATACTGTATTCAAGTTGCACTGGTTCACACACTGCCAGTGGCCAAACATGCAGTAAAATTTTCACAGTTTAGTTAACAGTCACTCAGTACTGGAGCTAGTCAGCAACATAACAAAATTATCTGGCTTTTTCATGTATTTCTTTGGGTCACGTTTTTGTACATCTTATTCCATCCACATCATCTTTCCTTTGCTTATTTCCAAGATTTATCAGCATGAGTCCAGACTTGTGGGAGTTGAGATTACATTCGAGCACTTTTATGTCGACGCAGGCGGTCAAGCATGGACCATAAAGACACCAAGTATATTTTCCTGTCGCAAAGCAATCCCCACAGTTAAATGAACAGACTCCCTTTGAGCACAGAGAAGTTGTTCTATTCTATTCTTTCTGTCTTGTCTGACCATACCTTGCTGTCATAAGGATGGCGTATCTCTATGCTGGATCAAGAAAAAACGAGAGGGAAGACAGAGAAGAAGAGGGAAAGTGAGGGAAATTGATAAACAAATTATAATGTTTCATCTCAGGCAGCACTGCCAGAAAGAGCAGCAACAGTCAACTCCTGATATCAATGGCAATTTGCCAACTTGTTTACCAGAGCAAATAGCCTCCAGATTCAGCTTGATGCTCAACACGAGGCATCCCTCTTGGCTCTCCATATGACTACACACACACTGTCTTTTTGTTCCTGCACATGGCTATAATGTTTTGGTCCTTTTAATGTCTAATGAACAAAGATTTTTTTTTTTAAGTAATATGAAATGTATACATATATATATATATATATATATATATTTTTTTTTTTTCTTTTTTTAACTAAACTGGTATTAAATAAGTTAATGACACTCCCACTCCCACCCCAAACACAGCTTATCTAATTATGTATTTTAAAATATGATAGCTGCAAATTATCAGAACAGAAGAACATAAAATAAACAGAATAAATAATTATGCCCCACTTAGCAAAATTACAAGAGAAAGGCAGGACACTGTGTACAGTCGAGTGAATATCATTTCATTATTATGCCTACCTGTTGTCTGACAGCCTCAATAATTTTTCCTGCAGAAATTAACATAATAGGCTGCTTTTATGAATTTAGCTGAGCACCTATTGAGTTGCTGTAGATTTGATGACTGACTCATTCTGCTGCTGGCAGAAGGTGCAAATCATCATTTAATTTCATTCAGATACAATTTTTGTTTGAGTTGGCAGTGCAAGTAATTAATAACTAAGAAAATTACAATTCTTCATTTACATTTTTACACACTGTTCTACAACTTTGTTCTCACTTTGACTGAGAGAGAGTAGAGCAGAGAGACAATAGTAAGAGAGAACAAGTGGAGGCAACAGAAATAATTACTGGATAGACAGAAAAGGGACACTGAGCCACAGCCTCATTACATTAAAACCATATTTAAGAGTTTAGAATTGTAGGAAATTGTTATCAAAATGACACCTGGAGGACTTCAGACCCCCCTGACTAATTTTGGATTCCTCCTTCCCCCCACACGCTTTTGAAAATAATATCACATGTAGATTTGTGTCCTCACTGTTACACAACACAATGCAAAGGATCACCAATCAGTGGAGAAAATGAAGAAGAGCTACTCTGGCTAACAGAAAGGAGGAGGAGGAGGATAAAGGTTCCTGCTGTTAGCTCAGCACCCTGGGGAGACTATACTCTCTTCCACCACTCAGGGGGGAATTATCTGCCACTACCTGATAAAAAAAAAATCCTGGGGAGGAAGCCAGAAATGATAGAGAAACAGCTCCCCCTGCATTGTTTGATCTCTTATTTTGCCTTTTTTTTTTTTTTTTTTNTTTTTTTTTTTTTTTTTTTTAACCAGTCTGTGTTCTGCAGCCTTTTCTCGGTCTTTTATAAAGGATTTTCACCACAGTATCATAAAAGAAGGCATATGCATGTCAGCATGTATGTATGTATGTATGTGTGTGTGTCAAACACTTCCACTGCCCTATATTTACACTTATTAGCACATAGCTACATTGCCCCTGGTCCCTTGCAGCTGGCCTACAGCATGCAGTGCCATGGATGAGTAGTAATTACAACACACACCAACATGATGCCTCTTCTGAAGGATCTTACACTGGCCTCGTGAGCTGGCCCGTAAAATATGCAAATGCTTTAAAGCGTCAAAACTGCGTATGCATTGAACACAGTGAGCAGGTGCAGTGGATCATGAGGACTCCAGGGACCATCAGACATCAGCATGATATAAGTGCCGCCTAAACAGTTATGAAGGAAAGAGCATAGACCACGTGCAGATGTGAAAGTAATGTTTTGCCCCATCAACCTATTTCAATACTGTCACTTCTAGTCATATATGCACACATGGACACACAATTAGGGCAAGCATGGCTTTTATCAAAAATGGCACATCTCATACTCCCAGCACGGCCTATAATGCAGTACATGTGACATAAAACAATGGGCGGGACTATATATGGTTTATGATATATATATACACACACACACACACACATATACTGTATATGTGAGTGTGTCTGTGTAGTCAGTGCATCTGCGCTGTGCTCTGTCTCTCTCTCACACACACACACCTCCTGTGATGCCAGTGTGTGGATATGTGTGGATATGTGCTATATTGTGTGGATCTTTTAAAATGGGGAGCTCTAAAACAGAATTTAGGTCTCCTTTGCAAATTTAGCATATCAGTTCTGCTTTGACACTAGGAGAAGCAGTATGAAGCTGGTTCTTAAAGGACCATACCATCCATTTTGCATGTTTAAGCCTAATATATTCAATTTTCATACACATAAGGTTACTGACAATCATTTCCCAAAGGATAAAACTGTATTTCAGCTATCCTGATATTTTGCAAAACCTCTTAATCTTTCAAAATCAAACATTCAAGTGATACACCCACTTTAAAAATCGATGTTTCGCCTGCCAATAGTTATGCAGCCTTATGAAGTCACAGTTGTTTAAATTTTTCGATAAATGCAGGTCTTCTTTTGGGACTATATTCCCCAGCGGAAACACACATTCACTCCTTGCTTTTTATAATGCTTAAAAGCTAAAATTATGTCACTCCTAAAAAAACCTGAATACTCATCTTCTTGGCGATGATGAATTACCTATCCCAAGAGTGTTTCAATTATCAACAACTTGATTTTAATAGCGTACCGGAATGAGCTGAAACCAATGGCGGTCTGGAAGGTAGGAAAAAATTTTTTTTTTAACTCATCGTTCCAGTAGCACATTTTGGGAAATGATTGTCAGTAAACTTATGTGTATGAAAATTGAATATATTAGGCTCAAACATGCAAAATGGGGTGGTATGGTCCTTTAAATACGAAGCAGCTCATTAATACGTTGATCCTCATTGGCTTTTACTTGAGACACACCTTACAACAACATGTCAGTAATGGGACAACAATGCACTGATTAATGTAAGGAAAGCTTCATGAATGAGCTTCAATCATCACTGCCGGTATGATCCTTTAAATTAACAAAACATCTGAAATCAGAATCAGCTTATGCACATAAACAGTAGTATATACTGTATAAAATGGTAGTATAGAATAGGAGTACACTTAATACAAGTTGTGCCAATTCAACAGTCACTCATACATCAAAAGCTTCTCCTTGTGCCATCAGTCATCAGTACAATAAAAAAAAAAAAAACCCTNAAAAAAAAAAAAAAAACCCTCATGTAGCACAGCATGTTCCTCATCTCTGTCTGCTCTTTGTGACAGTCACTCACATGGAAGCTGAAGTGAGAGAGGGCAGGCCATGACCCCCCATCTGTCAGATGTTTTGAAAAGAGGTCCTCCTTCGGCAGGGGCACTACATTCTAATTAAATAAACAAAGAGAGAGACCCACATCCCTATTACATACATGCAGAATACTGATATCTGCTTAATGTGATACACAACCAAACACCATTGCTTTCCTCTAGCAAGCAGTGCTAATATGAGTCATAGGTGGTACATGTTTAGTAAAGGAAAGAGAGATATGTTCAGAAATAGATGAGGCAAAATATGTTCAGAAGTAGATGAGGCAAACTGTGTCTGCATACACAGCAAAGGAGAGTAGCCAAGTGTAGTTTGTAGAAGATGATGTGATGAACCTCTATGAGCTATAGTCACACAAGAAAGCCGGTAAGACTGCAGAAGTGAGATAAATTGGATAAATGAGTTGTGTTGATTGTTTGGTGTGAATATGCGCATATAGATGAAAACACAGAATCAGACTCAAGTCACAAAATGAAAATAAAGGCTGAAAACAAAGGCTTCAGATTACTACAACAACAAAGCAAGCAGAGAGTGAAAAGAGGCTGAAGCTGTCATTTGTCCACTGAACTCATCTGACAGAAAGCCATCAGGAAGCCGTCTGAGGCTGCAGAGCAAGCCTTGCAACGGCTGTGAATCAGGAGGAGCGAATCCTGGCAGCATGCCACTCAGACACAAGTCCGGGCCTGATCAACTCTGGCTGGGTCGAGGGTGCCTGGCGTAGAAAAACCGGAAACACCCATCGACATCGCCGATGATGTGTCTGAATGCACTGCAGCATGCCTCCCGAACATGAGAAAGGAATAACAGTCAAATGGCTCAGCTAGTTTTGTTTGTCAGCTTATTTTATAATTCATACAATTAATGCAGAGTATGAAGGTCTAGGAGCCTGCTCCTATTAAAAATTCAAAAGAATGATGCGATGTGGCAGAAACACAGGAAAACTGGACCACGTGAGGAAACGGAAAAGGGAAAGAGTGGTGCAAAGACAAGATAGAGCAAAGGAAAAAAGGATGAGGGATAAGAAGTAAGATACATTCTTCTAGTCTTTGCTTGCCCTCAAATGTTATCCTGACTGTACACTCTCTGTGATTGAGTCTAACTCTAGCAAAACAATGGCTCCATGTCAAAGAGGCTGATTGACTATCTCTTACTGTGGCTGTACTCAAAGCTCTAACATCCAAACACCTTAGGTTGTTTTTTTGGATCAATATATGAAGCACTAACACAAGCAGTGTGTGCGTGTGGGTGAGAAAGAAAGAGAGAGAGAGAGAGAGAGAGAGAGAGTTCTATGGTGCTGTAAACTACTGTTTGACACAGCTGGTTTGCTTTACACTCATGGTGATAAACATAAAAATGTGTAATGGTCCCAGTGAAGCTAAATGTGGAAAAAGGACGATAATGTGTGTTTTCAAACAGGCTGTAGACTGAAGGAAATGTTCATGAATGAATGTATGGTCATGAACATGATGATGTTAATAATGTTCAAAATTTCACTGCTCAGAGTTGCACGCTGTCAGCGGAATATGACGCACCCACACGTTAACACTAGAGAACACACATTACCGCAAGGTCATCGGCCATTCTCGCAGCAGCCATGTACAGCCATCATGAAGAGATCTTGAAACGTGCGGTCCTATTTGTTAGTCAGCTTTGTTCAGCTACTGTAAGACCTTTGTGCTTAATGTCAATGATCATGCCAGCATTTATCCATCATACTGTATAATCTTCCATCATGTTAATTCAAGACAGGATCTCTTGTATGCAAATTGTAATAAATGTTACATACATACCCTATACGAGATATTCCATGGTAAAAAAAAAATGAATGAAACACTGCTCTTTCTTTCCACTGTTTTGCAGTGGACCACACACACACACACACCACACACAGAGATACAGACAGAGAGTAGGTTTAACATTAAATCTTGTGCTGATCTGTGCTGGTGGATTTAGCAAAGCCGTCCAATGAAATAGGTATTAATTAACCTGCTGGGTTTAATGTGGATGTTTAAAACTCCCCCAAGATACACAGAGATGCTATTGTTGTGACGGGTGGGGTTTGGACCCAAATGCAGCACACAGTACAACTCCGACAAGTAAAGTTCTTT
>VXCM01004216.1:8890-23044 GCA_014773175.1 Lucifuga dentata
ATAATTATCTGTGAATTCTTCTTGTTTTCCGTCATCATCTTCTTCACTGTAGTCTGCCTAGCAACCCGCTTGAATTATTTGATTGGCTGTAAAGCAGAACACCTGAGCCTCGCGCGAGAAGCAGTCAGCTTGTCGCTGCTGGACTGAAAAATCATTTTTACCTGATTATTTTTACATTTTGACACATGGATCCGCAGATGAAGTCGTTCTTGTTGTTTCTGACGGTAACGTGGCTGAGTTTGGAGCCGGTTGGAAGCGGTGAGTTCATGGCCGTTTGTCACATTTGGAAAACGAAAGTAAAAACTGAAGGTTGCGTAGTGGATTAACTCGACATAAACTAATTATAAATAAACTAAATGTTATTTTATCGTTATGTCGCAGTGAAAAACGATGTTTAATATTAACGATAAAACTGGGCGAAATGTACGTTCGTATTTTCATGTTTTCTTTACTAATATTGCTGATCGATAAGTTTTGAGCCCGAGGCATTAAGAAATAAACGGATGTAATTTATTTAATATAATTAATTAATATTATTTTGCATATCAGCAGCTGTAAGTGACAAGATAAGTACTGTCATAATTTAATGAAAAACTATCCATATTGATGAGACAAAGAAAGCCAGTTGTGAGGGTTGATTGATAAATTCTGAGCCTGACACTGAAGGGAATGGGATTTTAAAGTTTTTATTAAATACAATAACTGCATAACTCTGAGTTCATCAGTCAACCCAATTATTATTAATCTCAACCACACGTTGAACTATATTCCGTTTAAAAAATAGCTTTTCATGGTCAGAATATGTGATATAAACATTCACAAACCGTAGATGTTTTCATTGATGTGGTTTCCATCATAGAGAATGAAACAGAAAATCATAAAATACCTTCAAATAATCACAAACCTACAGAGAATACACACTTTCTTTTGATAATATTTAAACCGCGTAAATTTATTAAGTTTTGATCAGAAGTTCTCCTGCTGGGTGTATTACAAGTTCAAAGGTCACACTTCTCAGATTTTATTGCTTTACGTAAGTAAATTGCTGCTGATTTCAACATACTGAGGCTGATATGATATTGATATTTATTAAAAAAAAAAAAAAAAANTTTTTTTTTTTTTTTAATTGCTATGTATTGAGTACTGAGGCAAGATATTTGCTTTCTCTATTTTAATTTTTATACAAGGGCTGAATTTTTGAGAAGTTGTACTTTAAAGATAACAAAAAAAAGAAGATTTTTTAAGTGGTAAACTAATGCAAAAATCCCCAGCGTAAAGCAAAACCATCAAAATAAACAGAGAAATAAAAAGATCTCTGAGTCCAAAGGTTTAAACTTGGGCTGCAAGTAATGTGAACGAAGCATGAACAACTCTTTTTTCTGAGCAGTACCTGAAGGCACCACGTAGCACAGAGAGAAGAAGGAAGTCAGACTGTTTATGCAGACTAAAACCAGACTGAAACCAGACTAAAACCAGACTAAAACCGACTGAATCAGACTTTTTAGAGCCGTGATCAGTCTGCGTGTTTCAGGATGTATTTAATGACAGTTTTCCTCCTGCTCGGTACAGGCCTGACGGTAAACAGCGGTAAGATACATTAATATGAGCTAGGGCCATAAATGAAAGTAAGAAAGCGGTATGACGTTACAAGTTTTATCAGACAATAACAGCTTTTTTAAAAATAGGAATGAAACTTACAAAGCATTTTGTGTTATTTTGTCATTATTTGACATAAAGTTTTTATGCAGCTGGTGTTCTTTTGATAATCATAATGATAATAAATAAAAGGCTAATACAGGCTTAATTTCTTTATTCAAAGTGCAGCAAAAGTACTACTTTAAAATATACACTAAGCTATAGATGTGTAGAAATAAATATGTCGCATTGATGAGAGGACGAGATGATATTTCCAGCATATGATATAAAAAAATGTCAAAATGTTGTAAAAATGATGTCTTTATCAGCCTTATTTGGAGCTGTATGTTGACAGTTTGGACAGAATGTCTCACTCTGAGAGAAAATGAGACGAGCAGGTATGGCAGGATTATTAAGAAGGTGTGTGTGTGTGTGTGTGTGTTGTTTCATGTATTTGGATGGGACTAATGAATGCTGCTGTAAGCAGTGGACATGCAGCATTGTTCTGATGTTTGCGGTCAGAGCTCATAAACACCAGTGGCTGCTGATGAAAATATGTTTGGTTTTTATTCCGTCTTTAAAGTTCACACTGTTGACTTTGTCTTCCTTCTCTGACGTAAAACCACGGCGCCTGGCAGCCATGTTGCCTCTTTGAGTCCTAATCAGACTTTTCTTCTGCTGCTTTTTCCTTTATTCAAACTATTAAAAAAAGGAACATCACTTCCTGTGTGTTGTTATTGTGTATTGGGAGCTCCTAGCGTTGTCGTGACAACCTTGAGCAACAAGCATCACGTGGATTCTCCCCTCTGCTGCAGTTCAAACCACATTCAACTTTGACCTCTGCCATTCACCGTGATCTGCAATCCCTAAGATGTCCTATCCATCTGCCTATCTATCTGTCTTTCTACCCGTCTCTCTCTCTCTTTCTTCATAATTCTTAGAAGTGCATTCCCTCACCTACATCTACACGGCCTTCTCCAAGCCCATGGAGCTCCCAGGCATCCATAAGTTCACCGCCATGGGCCTGCTGGACAGCAAGATGATCGATTACTATGACAGCGACACTCAGAAAAAAGTTCCCAAGCAGCTGTGGATGGAGAAGCGGCTGGGTAAGGAATACTGGGACAAAGGCACGGAGTCGCGGCAGAGCAAAGAGCAGTGGTTCAAAGTCAACATCGACATCCTGATGAAGAGGATGAGGCAGAACGATTCGGGTAAGAGCCGCCAGATACCTCTAAGTCCTTTGATTGGTCTGCGTCTCCTCTGACAGCGAATCCCCGCTTTCAGATGTCCACGTGCTGCAGTGGATGCACGGCTGCAAGGCCGACATCACGGGCAACGTGACGACCTTCCACAGTGGCACGGACAGGTACAGCTACGACGGAGACGACTTCCTGTCCTTCGACGACAAGTACGGAGTCTGGTTTGCCTCCTCTCCTGTGGCGTTTCCAACCAAGGATAAGTGGGATCGCGTGAAGGTGCTGAAGGAATACACAATGGGATACCTGCACAAAGAGTGTGTCGACTGGCTCAACAAGTTTGTGGTGTACGGACAGAAGCAGCTGGAGATGGCATGTACGTATGACGGAAATCCACGCAGTATTCACTATTACAGTACATTACTATTACATTACATTTATTTAATAAAACATTTCATGACTATGAGGTCTTTTAATATTATGTTATTCAGACACATTATTGTGTTTATCTGTAAATCATACGATCGTTTTCAGTTTTGGGAGGGGTTACTTTAAACATGTAGGCCCAGATTCATAAAAACCGGCGATACAGAGAGTAACGTTATCTTAATGTGCACCGTGATAACTGAAGCTCATTCATAGAACTTCTCCTAGATAACCAGCATTGCTGTGAGGTGTGACAGGTAAAAGCTGATGAAGATCAGCGTGTTAACGAGCTGCTGCATGTTTACNTGAGGTGTGACAGGTAAAAGCTGATGAAGATCAGCGTGTTAACGAGCTGCTGCATGTTTACCAGCCGTCATTTATCCTGATTCATCTGGTTTTAAAGGAAACATTCTGCTTTAGAGCTCCTCGTTTAAAAGACTCAGACGTGCAGCAGGTGAGGTGATATTTAACAGAACACCTGAACGTGTCTCAGATCAGATCAAAACTCACCATGTAAAAACTGACTGATCAGCTGAGTGAGTTTATCAGAGTTATTGATCGCGAACACATGTGAGGTAAATACTGTTTAAACGTTGCCCAGATTTCATACCTGCTGAAATTTACCAGCGGAATGAAGCAGGTCTTAATGTTAGCGTGTGGGTTTGTTTTATGAATAGCTNGAAATTTACCAGCGGAATGAAGCAGGTCTTAATGTTAGCGTGTGGGTTTGTTTTATGAATAGCTACTACAACATGTAAATAAGGAAATATCACAGTAACGCCTCTTTAAAGCTAACGGTAATACATGTCGCTAACAGGCGCTATGAACGAGAGAACGTGGTTACGTCATGATATTTACATATAGCGATGTGCTATGGTTTATGAACCTGACCTGTAATCTGGTACAGTTACTAATTACCTGCGAAAAATGTAATCAGTAACTTAATCTAAAGTAATGTAACTCGATTCCTTTCCATTGCTTTTGGATTACTTCAATCAATAAGATGACTTTTATATATTTTATGTAGACTTATATTTAAGTTTATTCTGTAAAACAGCAGGACAATGTAAGATAACCTCAGGAAAGAAAATGGGGACATTAAAATTAATTTCAGTCGGCCTTCCATTTCTAAATTAAATTATAGGTTTACAGAATAGTACAGTTAAAGCAAAAATAAAATCTGGTTCTTGTACAAAGTAAAACAAAATGCTCTATTTTTTTTTTTTTTTTTTTTTTTTTGTGCGTGGATTAAAAGCATCCACAGTATTTTTTTTAACAAATCAGAAGCTAAAGAAAAAAAGATGCTAACTGACTGTTAGTTGCTCTGACCTACGTAGTTTATTTTTTCGTTTAATAAATTGTCAAACTAACAGCATCTCTGTGCTTCATTTAGAGTTGCTACAGTAATGATAATAATTGTAGTTGTGGTATTGAAATGCTGGCTAACGTTAGCTTTGGTTACAAATAATTGAAGCCAGTTTTACCAGCGGAGTTGCGAAGTGTAATTTTACTGGTGGTGACTGTGGCGCCGTGCAGCCCTGATCGCTTCGGGAAGTGAAGCGCCTCGCTGTTTTTTATATTTTCACAATGTCTGAAGTGCGCCCCTGAAACGTAAGAGACAATCAAAAGACAGTCCGAGTGGGAGACAGAATATCAGGGCCGGCCCTAGCCTTTCTGGGGCCCTAGGTTAGTTTTTTACTGGGGCTCCCATCCAGAGGCACTGGAGAGGGTATTTTCGGTCAGTCGTCAGTCAGGCCACTGAACATAGAGAAATGGCTGTCACATGATCCATGTACGTCACGGCGCCATTTTTAAATCTCATTCATAGTGCTCTGACAGCTAGCCGGCTATCTGATGATCCACCATTTTAACAGCATTTAGAGACATAAATTAAATAGGTTTTGAGTTTGTGTGACACACAAAAGGATGAAAAAGGGTCAGTTTACTAAATGTCTGGNTTAAATAGGTTTTGAGTTTGTGTGACACACAAAAGGATGAAAAAGGGTCAGTTTACTAAATGTCTGGTAAACCAGCCAAAATTAAAACGTAAAATTAAACGTGTTTCAAATTAGTCTAAAATCTAATAACATACAAAAGGGGGCGTGGCTACCTTTTACCTCCCACTCTGCAGTATTAACCTTACATCCCAGAATTCCCCCAACTAAAACATGACGTCAAACCATAATATGCATAAGTTCCATGTTATGATATGAGTTCTGTGCTGAATAAAGCTGCATTTTATAACACACCTTAGTGTCTATGCACCTCTATAAATACTGTGCTGTTGCTTCATACTTAGTTAAGTTATAACTCACAGAGTTAGCTCATAGATTTTGTTACGTTTCTGCAGCTCTTGAACATATTTGCCACTAAGGAGAGTTCACTTTTTTCACCTNTTTGTTACGTTTCTGCAGCTCTTGAACATATTTGCCACTAAGGAGAGTTCACTTTTTTCACCTTTGGAGTCCCTCTAGCGACCATCTAATTCGCCGATGGGCCGGTCCGGATCAAACCAACAGAACCAGAAACATCCGCTGAGAATAACTAATATCTTTAAATCAGTTTCTTCTTTCCGTTGATCCTGAGTTGTATGGATGTTGATGTTTTTAGCCGCCAGCTAACATTAGCTCGTTCTGTCCGTCTCTTTGCAGCTCCTCCGGACATTTACATGTTTGCAAAAACAGCCAAAATTGCGAAAAATGCCATTTTGACCTGCCTGGCCACAGCGTTCTACCCAAAAGACATCATAATGTGGATTAAACGGAACGGGCGCATCGTGACGGAGCAGGACGGGCTGATGTCCTCGGGCATTCGACCAAACGAAGACGACACTTATCAGAGACGGGACAGCGTGGAGATTTTAAAGTCGGACATGTCCACTTACACCTGTGAGGTGATCCACAAAGCCTCCAAGCTGGCCGTTAAGAAGCAGTGGGGTAAGAAATTCTCTTTTTATCAGAAAACTTAAATTCTAAACATTAAAGTAATGTGAGCGTTCTTTGTGTTTCAGATCATTTGATTATTGATACTGATTCTGGAGGAATAGTGGGCGGAGCCATAGCCGGCGTGCTGGTCCTGCTGGTGGCGGTTGGCGTCGGGGTGTTCCTTTATAGGAGACTAACCCGTGGTAGGAAAAATATCGTCATTGTCTTCTCAGTATTACAGCAAGATGTATTTTAATACGTTTTCTTATGTCCTGTATCATGTCTTCAGAATAAGCAACATCTAGAAATGATCTGGATCAGAACTGATCTTTTCTGATGATCTCTGTTTTAACTTTTTTTTTTTTTTNAACTTTTTTTTTTTTTTGCCTGTACCAGAATATTTACGTCTTCTGGCTCATGTTTCTCATTAAACCAAAGAATATTTGTGTCTTGACTTTGTTTCAACAGAGGAATCGAGAGATGAAAAGGCTGCAGCACCAGGTAAAATCATTTCTGCTCCTTCAGGTGTTTCTACAGGTGTGACGTGGATCTGATTCAATTTATATGTATTTTAATCAACTGTTATTAGTATTTTGTCAGTCACCTGTGAAGCACTTTGAGTTTACAGTTTGATTAACTTTAACACATTTGTTTCATTATTTAAACGCAGAAGGTGTACAGGTGGACCTTCCAAACACTGTCCCAGGTACGAGCTTTATTCCTGTTATGTTATCTGTCTGTGTTCCTTCGTGCTAGCGAGGTTTATCTGAACGACCAACATGCAGCATGAAAGAAATGTTTTCATTAACTGTGTGAAATGTTGCGTCTTACTGCGTAGAGCTGATAAATACCTGCTGCTAAATGAATTTCATTAACAGAATAGAAGCAGGTGAAATGGATTTTTATTTTTCCTGTGTGTGAACAGTCCTGGCAGCCCAAGACAACGAGGAGAACATCGACTTCATGGGTAGTAGAGGTAAGAGGTCAGCTCCCACAGAACACAGCAGATACTCTATAAGCTCATACACGTCTGAATACTTCTTTTTTTTTTTTTTAANTTTTTTTTTTTTTTACAGAGTCAGAAGCGTCTTTGGGCCAAGAGTCTGACTCAGGTGAGTTTTTTAGATTTGACTCTAAGCTGCACTCAGCAGGTTTCACGTCAGACGAGGCAAAGCTGCAGCTGTAGATGGTTTGAAGGATGTATTACCCAGAAATCACAGCGACATGAGAGGTCTGATGCTGCGTTCACAGACCTTGGAAGTCGAATTTTTCCCAGTTGAAAGATTGAGCTTTCGACCTCAAACCGTTCCAGCCAAATGTCGTGTACTTACAGGTACACTTACGTATCAATGGCAAACAGATATTATACAAAATAGATAGTTACCATGGCGATATATTCTGACCTTTTTCTTTCAATTTCACGCAAGANTACAAAATAGATAGTTACCATGGCGATATATTCTGACCTTTTTCTTTCAATTTCACGCAAGAAAAAGTACTTTATTCGCCTGTTAGCTGGTCATTTCCATTCACAAATCTCGCCTCCACGGCGCCGCCATGTTGATGACATCATACTGGGTAAGTCAGGGTAGATCTTTTTGTCCGGGTTTCCCAGCTGGAGCTCCGACTTCAAGTGACGTTCCAACACATTTTTCCAAGTAAGAAGTTGGAAAAGTCTGAGTTCCGAGGTCTGTGAACGCAGCATGAGCGCTCCTCACGCCAAACTTCTTCCTCACAGCTGCAGGAGAAGAAGCAGGCAAATAAGGTCAAAGAGCAGCTTTGGTGCTTGTTTCTGATTGGTTGGAACTGAAACACAGATTTATGAGCTACACTGAGTGTTTCGGACAGCCGGGGAAGTTTTAGTTTAAAAGTTTTTGTTTAGAAAGCCCGACAATTTTATTTAAAAGCTTCAATATTTGTTTTTGTTGCTTTAATAAAGAAAATACGTGTTTGGAATTTTTCTTTTAATTTAGAAAAAAACAAACCAAAAAAATCGATTAAAATCAAAAATCGTCCATCAGTGTGAAAAAAATCAGGATTTTATTTTTAGGCCGTATTGTCTAGCCTAACTGATTGCAGCATTGGAAATA
This sequence comes from Lucifuga dentata, assembly GCA_014773175.1. Taxonomy (NCBI): domain Eukaryota; kingdom Metazoa; phylum Chordata; class Actinopteri; order Ophidiiformes; family Bythitidae; genus Lucifuga; species Lucifuga dentata. The sequence goes on from VXCM01004216.1 coordinate 17,165, forward strand.
GAATTTCTTTACATTTTTTTATTGAAAGCTTAAATTTAAGTGGGAAAAGACCAAAACAGCTCTGATGTTTATAAAATAATAAAGAATCAGTTCACGTCTTCACTGTTTGTGGAAAATAATAATTCCGATTTTCTCTGCAGCTGTCGGCACGGGAAGCTTCGAGTCCCAAAGTCTGCTGGAATCTGCAGGTAAATTTATTATACAGCAGCGTTTTCACCTGTCTGCCTCATCCTGTCACTCCGTCAGGAAAAACATGGCGGAGCGGCGAGTATTACACAGGCTTCTTTATGGGAAGGTGAAGGGTTAACGGTTTTCTCAGGCTAGCTGTTGTAAAGCGACTTTGGGTATCTAGAAAAGTGCTATATAAACGGAATGTATTATTATTATTAGTAGTTATTATTATTAAGACCCACTGTTCAGATTCTGAGCTTCCTGTTTCAACGCTCATCATTTTATAGACGTTATGATGTACATTCATACAAACTGTTCTTCAATGCAACGTTTGTGTTTTTTCAGCTGCATCTGTCCACAGCGCGTCTGGTACGTATGTCTAAGATTACTTCAGATGTTCTACAGAGATTTGAAATCCAAATGGCAGCAAGAGATAAAACTTTGCATTTATGAAAAGGAATTAATTATCCTGTAATGTGACAAATATCTGTCTCAGTCAGGGACTAAACTGTTGGTTTGGTTCAGTTTCACAGGAAAACATCCAATCAAAGCAAAACCTATCAGCTAAAGTCACGTGACAACACTCTCTCTGCTGATTGGTCAGACAGAAACTCCAAACAGGAAGTAGTTTCTATGGTGTCAAAGTAAATCAGAGTAACAAAGATGAATGTGGATCCTTTCCTGTCATAGCATCATTTGATCCATGAAGAAGAAAACTATGACAGCAGAAGCTGAATCACATGTGGAAAACCACATGTATGACACATGATGTGAAGAAGACGCTAAACAGGAGAATGGACATACAAGCACATGCTAACCTGAATACGTGTTAGCTAAGATTGACATGTTCCCACCTTTAACAGCATCGTTTGATTTGATATCAGAGGCGGAGTTTAACGCTGGTAAAGTTAGTTTTACAGTCGACACGTTTAACGGTTTAAAGGAACAAGATAAAAGTATGAAGCGCCGTATAGGACAAAATTCATGTTTGATTCACACACATGCTCGGAAGACCACGCATACAATACTAAGAAGCTCATATTGCTTTATATCGTTTATATTGTCCAACCCTACTGTAGGTAACGTTAACAATAACTAGCAGCCCAACAAATCTCTACTTTATGCTTTTATTCTGGTTTTTGTTTATTCGCGAGCTTTCAGTTATAGCCCCGCCTCTTCTGTGACATTATTGCCTCTCACACACACTAGTATGAGCTCTCATTCACACATGTATAATCTGCTTGTGTAGTAGTGTCTATATGTGGTTATACTAGTCTGTATGTGCACTTTCATATGTGTGTGATATGAGGTTCTTAGTACTGTATGCGTGGTCTTCTGAGTGTGTGTGTGTGTGTGCGTGAATGAACGGCGCTTCATAACCTCTCTGCTGCTCGATCAGTCGATAGGTCGGTTAACTCCTCCTAGTTAAACCAGTTCAGATCCTGTTCAGACTACAGAGTTTGGAACTGAACTGAGGTCGCGTCCTTAAAGCGGTCTGGGTGCGATTCCTTTTGTCTGCACAAAGTAACCATAGCAACAAGACCAGAAACGAACCCGAGTCTTGCTGATCTGAACCAAACCAGTGTGACACCTTCAGTGTAGCTGTGAGGAAGAGGAGGATGAAGCAGATATTCCTTAAAGGACCATACCGGCCATTTTTCATGTTTGAGCCTAATTTAATTTTCATACATGTTATGTTACTGACAATCATTTCCCAAAGGATAAAACTGTATTTCAGCTTTCCTGATATTTTGCTAAATCTCTTAATCTTTCAAAATCAAATATTCAAGTGATACACCCACCTTAAAAATCCATGTTTCTCCTGCTAATAGTTACACAGCCTTATGAAGTCACGGTCCTTTAAATTTTTCCATAAACGCAGGTCTTCTTTTGGGACTATATTCCCCGGTGGAGGCATACATTCACTCCACGCTTTTTATTGAGCTTAAACACTAAAATTACATAACTTCTAAAAAAACCTGAATACACGTCTTGTTGGTGATGATGGATTACCTATCCCAAGAACGTTTACAGTATCAACAAGTTGATTTTAATAGCAGAATGAACTGAAACCAATGGAGGTCTGGAAGGTAGGAAAAACATTTTTAATTCACCGTTCCAGTAGTATGCTTTGGAAATGATTGTCAGTAACGTTACATGTATGAACATTGAGGCTCAAAGATGCAAAATGGATGGAATGGTCCTTTAATGTTCAGTAACATTTCTGTTGGTCTCTGCAGCAAATGGCTCGTTGAACGAACAGATCGTCTGAAAAGCTTTTACCATCGGAGGAAGAAGAGGAGGAGGAGGAGGCATTTTAATAAGAGTTGAGATGTTTTTATTATTTTAATGCTGAACTTTTCATACAAAAAGCCAACGGAGTCATTTTCTGACACATTCTGAGTATTTAATGAAATATTCAGAGAAAAGTGAAATAAAACTGCAATAAGAGGAATAAGTGATTAAAAAATAAAGGTGACATTCATCCATTTTGTCCGGGTCTGGGTCGCGGTGGCAGGTAGACATAATATCTTAAAATGTCCTTTATAAATCCTAAATATTTAACTTTACCTTAAATCCTGCTCAGATGCCATCGAAGCGTTGGACGGTTTGTTTCCTTTCTGCTGCTTTTATGATGAAAATCAGTTTCATGACTTTAAATCTTTGCTTCCTGTTCTGATGCTGCCTTGCAGTCACACGTGGGACGTGGGACGTTTTTCCAGTTGAAAATTCCGTGTTCTGACTCGGAGCGTTCCAGCCAGACGTAACTAAAACGCCTGGCTGAGGCTTTATTCAAACGCAAACAGGAAGTTAGAAAGCTCTTAGTTCCGAGTTTACTGGAACGCAGCATTCCTGATTTTCCACCAATAGAAACTCAGGTTCACAAGACATTCCATTCCATGAACGCAGCGTGACTTCTCGTGAAACGGGAATAACAGCTGCAGCTTTTTTATTTAAATCAGTGAAAACAAGCAAAATGGCGCATCGCAACGTTAACCTGCAAGATTTCTTCATCGGATTCAAAGTATTTAACTCAGTACGCAAAGAATAAGACACGCCCCCTTATGACGTCATCACGGTTCCTGCTAGTTCAGGTCAAAATACTTTATTGTCCTTTGGCACAAAAAGGAAAATGTTCTTCAGACTCGTCATAAAAACAGAAAAGACAGATTTAAACGTCTCTGCTGAAACATTTTCATTATCAAATTTAAAAAGTGATTTTTGTGGAAGCAGAGTATTTTTGGTCAGAATTCTGATGATTTGAAGCTGTTAGCATGTTGTTTGTGACGTGTTTGGTTTGACACGGACAGTTTTGCAGTTTTTGGGATTGAAACGACGCGCAGCCATCTTTTAACGGCTTCCTAAATATTAATGCTTAGATTTTTACTTTCTTTTAATCATTTTTATACAGATTTTTTCTTTCATCCTGTGTTTCAGAATTGTGGCTCATTATATGTTTTTAGAATACATTGTGTTATATTTGTGGATGAATTACAGATAGTTATGAATATTTAAATTGAAATAGAATGGTAGAACCTATCTGATGAAAATTGATGATTATTAGAACTTTCTGTGAAAATGTTGAATTTTTGCAGCTTTTGTAACCAAAAGTAAAAATTAATTGAACACGGCAGAGGTGAATATAGTTTATTTTTGTATATGCTTGAAAAGAATTCATGCATCTTTTATGTGTCATCTGCACATCGCTTACAGAGTTCTGTTTCTTCTGCTGTATGATGTCATTCTTGTTGCTGTTTGACCTTTAATTTGCCCTTAAGGGGCTAATAAAGACTTTTGGATTGATTTATATTAAGTATTTCTGTCTCTGATCAACTCTGAATAAAGACATTTATGAATGTAAAGTTTAATTGATGTTCTGTTATTTCTTCTGTATTAATAATGAAATATGGACTGAATGTGTGTCTGCAGCCTTCTTTGAACTTATTACGTTTAATCCTCTGGTATTACTGTAAGAATTTATTTAGGAATGACCTGTGACCTCTGACCTCACCATGATAGGACACCAAGACAAAAGGAGAAAGTCCCTACAGGTAACATTATTATTTGTGTTATTGTGATTTAAGAAGATGTGTGTGATAAAGACTTAATAAACAAGTTAAAGGGCATTAGATTTTTTTATTTTGAAGTTAAAGGGCAGTTCCATCAATGCGGAAGTGGTTGCGTTTGGGTTCATGTTACTTCCGTTTGGAGCATTTTGAGCAAAACTAAATTGGGTCAAACCAAAAAACGGTTGATTCCTGTTTTGAACCAGAAAACAGCAGAAGCTGAAATGGGAACTGTGACGACATCGTAAATTATTTGTGTTATTCTACCTCTGAACACGTACAAAACAAGAAAAGTCAACTACAAACTGGTGGAAATGAAGCTGATCAGACAAGAACCCTAAACCAAAATACTGTTCCTGAATCCGACACTGAACTCTGCAGAGACTTCCAAATTACCACAAAAACTTAAAACATTGCAAAGAAGAGTAAAACGAGTGTATTTGTGGGATTCTTGTGACTGAAGCTGCAACAGTTGCAATAAGCTGCAGCTTGTTGCAAAAAGCTGCAGAACAAGCTGCAACAAGCTGCAAAGCTTTGAGAAGCGTCAGGCATCGACAGCAAAGCCTCTGCAGCAGACGCTCCTACAGCCCTGTGTGCTTTTAATGTGAAGGCCTTTAATATGTCCTCTTTGAAAACAAATAAGTCAAAGAATGTCTCTGACAACAAAGACAGTAAAGATGTTTTTAACTTTTCCATAGAACATAAAGGTTGTAAGTTTAAATCCCCTCACAGCTTTTATTTTTGTCATTTGCATCCTATAGTTTTCAAAGTAAAACAAAAATTTTGGCATTGTGTTTTTTCCCTTTATTAACTAACCCTAAAACCTTTACTAACCCTAACTCTTTATTAACCCTTTATTAACAAATCAACAACAGTCATTAAGTCTGCAGTGACATTAAACAGAAAATAATTCAAACAGCAAACACAGAATAAATATCTAAGTTAACATAAAATAAGAATAACATCTGTTTGTTTGCATAGAGCTAAAACACAACGAAGACACAGCGGTGACGTCATGACGCATGCGAACGTTCTACACGGACGTAGCTGTGAAAAAAAATCTGCCAAGCTAACGTCAGAAAGGCGACGTGTATTTCCCCTTTACATAAGACATTTTCAAAACAAAAGTTTAGGAATAGTTCTCAGCAGCATCGATGAAAACTGCCAAAAAAAAGCAGCTGAGTCAATTAAAGGCTTTAGGGTAATAATATGATTAAGAGCTTTATTTTTATCCGTCTCTGATATTTTTAAATTTGTGGAATCTTTTTTTTTTTTTTAACAAATGTCACAAGCCACAATTTGTAGTCTTGCATATGAAAGGCATTTCAGCCAAATTCAAAGAAAACTTGAATTATTTTAGACTCTGGCGGGTTTGAGTGTTGCTGTCCGGAGGACAGCCGGTCCTAAACAGCGCCATCTAGAGTCTGTGCTGAGTCTATGCTTGTCAATGTAAGACACACACACACACACACACGAAAATGACAGTTGCCATATGGCAACTGTCTTTTTTCGTGTGTGTGTGTGTGTGTGTGTGCTGGCATCCATAAAACCAGTCAGGAGACAGGCTGTTTGACCAGCTGGATAATAAAAAAAAAAAAAAAAATTTGAATTGAAAAAAGACAGTTGCCATATGGCAGCTATC
>VXCM01004216.1:23107-43107 GCA_014773175.1 Lucifuga dentata
TTTTTTTTTTTTTTTTTTTTTTTTTTTTTTTTTTTTTTTTTTTTTTTTTTTTTTTTTTTTTTTTTGGAAGATGCTTTTATGTTGAAAGCAGCAAAGCGGAAGTTCCTCCTGGCAGTTACTTGTTTAGCGGCGGAATAGAAAAATGATCGTCAGATTTGTTGAACTATTTGTGCCTTTTGATTAATTAACTGTCCGTTTTATTCCGGCAGCAAAAACAAACAAACTACAGTAAACAATGACAGGTAGCGGGAAGGAGAGCTAACAGCTAGCGGCTAACGGGCGGTGGTTAGCTTGTTCCCGGGGTTAGCCTGGCTGTGTGTCCGGGTACAGCAGATGGATCTTCGGTGTATTTGGGTAAAAGGCGGAAGACAGAGATGCTACAAAGCTAATCAGCGTTTTCTTCCACGAAGCAGCGGCTTCACCAGGTAAATACCTACGCAGGTAAATACTCACGCAGATGACAACCAGTCCGATTTACCTGTAACCAGGCAGCTAAACCACCGCTGCCACTTGTGGAGAATTAACCCGTTAAAAACGGAGTTAACTCGGCTAGCTAAGCTTAGCCCGGAGGCTTCGCTGCGAGCCTTCTGTCACATTTTCACCAAAAATGGATTTTCACTAAAAATGTGAAAACGACACGCGGGATTTAATCCTCCGGATCTGAAGTCACCTTTGCAGTTTCACTTTTCCTTGAATTTGGTTTTTATTTCTGCTGAAAATGTTGAGATTTCTGCCAATAACAATTAAAAAAATGACATAATTAATGGAAGATTTTCGCTATTTTTTTTTTTTTTATAAATTTAGTTGATTTTTAATTAAATGAGACTTATTTTCTAGATTTTTGCAAATAAATAGACAGCCAAGAACTTTATAGAATCAATAATTTCATTTTGCATTTTTTTCTAGATTAATTTATAATTTAATCTCAATTAAATTTGTGACCTTTACTGTTATTTACTATTACTTCCTTTGGTAATAAATATATTGTAACAAATATAAAAGTAAAACATCCTTCCTTGGTAATATCAAATAGTCAAATGTTTACTAACAAATGATGTCATTTTGAAAAAAAAAAAGACTATATGTTTAGTATAAAACTGAAGTCAGCTTAAATATAATTATGAGTATCAGCCTCAGCGTTTCTGGCGTTCTGGCTAATTCTCTGCTGCTTTATTTTGTAGGAATTAAAGATAAAAGTAAATTCGCACATCAACATCCTGCTTTATGGAGCCACGACAACCTTCAGGCAGCAACAAGACTTCCTGAAGTGAAACCGCTTTGACTCTCAGCCAGACGCAGCTCGTCCAAGCCCAGGATGGCGAGCAGGAGGAAGTCGACCACGCCCTGCATGGTTCCTCCACGAGAAGCTGTGGAGTCGGACCAGGAGATGGAGGAAGTCACGGACGCGGCAGAATCGGAGGCCGGTAACGGAACGGCGGCGGCGTCCGCAGAGGTTTGGGGCGCGTCTGAGGAGAAGGCTGAAGACGGCGNGGAACGGCGGCGGCGTCCGCAGAGGTTTGGGGCGCGTCTGAGGAGAAGGCTGAAGACGGCGACGGGTGGCGGGTTTCAGAGCGCTACATGGACCTGAACCTGGCAGAAGGAGGATACGAGTGTAAATACTGCAGCTTCCAGACGTCTGAGCTCAACATGTTCACCATGCACGTCGACGCCGAGCACCCCGACGTCGNTGAACCTGGCAGAAGGAGGATACGAGTGTAAATACTGCAGCTTCCAGACGTCCGAGCTCAACATGTTCACCATGCACGTCGACGCCGAGCACCCCGACGTCGTCATCAACACCTCCTACGTCTGCATGGAGTGTGACTACCACACCAAGAGGTAGCTGTGTGTGTGTGTGTGTGTGTGTGTGTGTGNCATGATGCCAAAGTTTGACCTGTTTTTGTTTTTTTTTTCTGATGTTATATAAAAAAATCTTCCTTTGCTTGTTTCTGAAAAAACAAAAAAAACGACCTTTGCGGTTGTTTCTGCTTCCTGTAGCTACGACACGCTGCTGGCGCACAACGCTCGCCTCCACCCGGGCGAGGACAACTTCACCAGGACGATGGTGAAGCGAAACAACGAGACCATCTTCCAGCAGACGGTCAACGACCTCACCTTCGATGGGAGCTTCGTCAAAATGGAGGACGACGAGGCAGAGGAGGCGACCCCCAAGAGCATCGCCCTCAGCAAGACGCCCATCATGAGGATCAGGAGCAGGACAGAGGCTAAGAAGTTCACCGCCTCGCACAAAATGGCCGCCTCCCCTGCTGATGACGTCATCAAAGTGGAAAGCGACGATGAGGACGACGACGACAAGGAGCCGCCCACTCTGTCGCCCGCTCCGATGACGCCCGCCACCGCCACCCCTCAGCTCATCTCCACCCCGACACCGCTGCAGATTCAAACGGTGCCGCAGGGCATCGTGGTCAACAGCTCCAACGTGCTGCAGATTAAAAGTGGCTCGGGCGGCGGCGCCGTGCTTCCTGCGGGGACGCTGGCTCAGGTTCTGTCTGCACTGCAGAACCAGCAGAGCAGCACGCAGACGCAGCTCCTCATCCCCATCAGCAGCATCCCCACCTACAACGCCGCCATGGACAACAACGTGCTGCTCGTCAGCGCCTACAACAGGTGCTGCACGGGGGGGCGGGCCCTCAGCGCAAAAAAATAAAACAAGGCTTTTTTTAATATTACATGAAGCGCTGACATGTATTTCACCTTTTTAAGGAGGTTTTTACATACAGAAAATATTATTAATAAACTGACAGAAAGAGCAAAGAGTTTATCTGAAGTTTATATTTTACTGAAGTTTTAAACAGGAAATGTTTAAAAATGTGAAGCTGTAAACAGCCTTTTAAAGGACCATACCAACCGTTTTCCACGTTTGAGCCTAATATATTTAATTTTCATACATGTTACGTTACTGACAATCATTTCTCAAAGGATAAAACTGTATTTCAGTTTTCCTGATATTTTGCTAAATCTCTTAATCTTTCAAAATCAAATATTCAAGTGATACACCCACCTTAAAAATCCATGTTTCTCCTGCTAATAGTTACACAGCCTTATGAAGTCACGGTCCTTTAAATTTTTCCATAAACGCAGGTCTTCTTTTGGGACTATATTCCCCGGTGGAGGCATACATTCACTCCACGCTTTTTATTGAGCTTAAACACTAAAATTACATAACTTCTAAAAAAACCTGAATACACGTCTTGTTGGTGATGATGGATTACCTATCCCAAGAACGTTTACAGTATCAACAAGTTGATTTTAATAGCAGAATGAACTGAAACCAATGGAGGTCTGGAAGGTAGGAAAAACATTTTTAATTCACCGTTCCAGTAGTATGCTTTGGGAAATGATTGTCAGTAACGTTACATGTATGAAAATTGAATATATTAGGCTCAAACTTGCAAAACGGATAGTATGGTCCTTTAAAAACTTGAATATTGGCGCACAAAAAAAATAGACTTTCAATTCAAAAACTCCTGAAAAAGAAACTTTAAATGACTAAATAAGTAAAAATGCAAAACAATGAAACTCCAAAGCGACATCCATGAGTTTTTCGTTTCCTCTGTCTGTGTATTTACGTTGTTTATTTGTCGTGTTTGTTGACGGACGCCGCTGCTTTTGTGCCGTAGGTTTCCGTATCCCTCCGTGTCGGAGATCGTGGGTTTGTCTTCACAGACGAAGTTCAGCGAGGAGCAGATCAAAGTCTGGTTTTCAGCTCAGAGGCTGAAACACGGAGTCAGCTGGACGCCAGAGGAGGTGTGTATTCTCTGAACGGTCTGAGCGACACGTTTCCGTCACGCCGTCTGAACTCCGTTAACGTGCATTTCATTCGTAAACCTGCTTTTCACTGATTCCTGTGATCTCTCCTTCACAGCGTTTTCAGCTTCGCTCATTAACACGTTTTATCCTCAGATCAGAGCTGATTCTCCTGGTTCTGATCCAAACGTGTTCCAGCGCTTCTGCTCGGACAAACACGGAAGCACAAAGCAAGTTCGTATTTCCAGGACAGGTCTGAACGTTACAACCGGAGGATCTAAACCGGAGACAAAAACTCTCACGTTAAATAACCTCACAGCAAAAACAAGGGAGAGTTTCTGTGTCATGTGACGTGTGATGACAGTTTTGATTGGCTGATCCTCTCGCCGCAGACGAAAGAAGGAAAAAATTGACCTCAGAGCGAATAAAATAGCTAAATGCCGCATTTTCACAACGCAAAATTTCACCTTGTACATGTCTATTCTCATGAACTGATGTAGTTTTTAATTGACGCGATTTATTCACTTTATTCACGCTTAAAATCCTGTTTAGTGTAAAAGGGCCTTTCTCTCTCTCTCTCTCTCTCTNTTCACTTTATTCACGCTTAAAATCCTGTTTAGTGTAAAAGGGCCTTTCTCTCTCTCTCTCTCTCTCGTTCTGTCGCTATAGAGAGGAAAACAGATAAGATGTTTGCTCTTGGAGACATATAAAATAAGATAAGATAAACTTTATTAATCCCACACTGGGGAAATTCACTTGATATAAGGAATAACAGGAAAATAACTGCTTCTGCTCAATGTTAGCACAACGTTAGCACCACCCCATCAGACCGGACCCAGCTGGATCTTATTCTCTCATTGAAAGCTTTGCTGCATGGATGGTAGTGATACAGCATCAGTAACGACCAGCGCCCTCTGCTGGTGGAAATAAAGGAAAACACGTAATAATTTTCAGTCGTCTGAGGGCCTGATAGATCAAAGGGCCGCATCACTGATCTACATGAACAAAATCAGCATATCAAGTAAAATCACGTGTTATCAGCGACAGAAAGGCGTGAACTCTGTTAGCGTTCATCGTGCCGCCATATTGTTTTGATGCAGTGCGTTTATAGGATGAATTCTGAGTCGAATGGCTGAGTTTTACTTTTCCGTGTCAGAGGTCGAGTTTTTCTCATCCTGAGTAAAATGACTTGATCGCTTCGTTGGAGCATTTTGATCACGTGATGTTTGCATGTCCAGATCGGAGGACATGCTGCTCGTCTTATCCGTGTATCAGCGACGCCGCTCTAAAGTTTATGGTTTGTCTTTCATCGTCTCTGCAGGTGGAAGAGGCGAGGAGGAAGAAGTTTAACGGCACGGTGCAGACGGTACCTCAGACCATCACCGTCATCCCCGCCAACATCGCCGCGGCAACCAACGGTCTGCAGTCCATTTTCCAGACCTGCCAGATTGTTGGCCAGCCGGGCCTCGTCCTCACGCAGGTTACCGGCAACGGCGGCTCGGTGCCGGTAGCGTCTCCCATCACGCTGACGGTCGCTGGCATCCCCAGAAACCAGCCCAAAGCGGCCGAACCGTCAACATCAGAATCAAAGACTCAGACGTCTGCAGCTTCAGCCAACACGCTGCTCAGCTCAGACGCCGCGGCGACCAAACCGAAGAAATCCAAGGAGCAGCTGGCGGAGCTGAAGGCGAGTTACGGCCGGAGGCAGTTCGCCACGGAGGCGGAGATATCGCGGCTCATGCAGGTCACCAAACTGTCCAAACGAGCAATAAAGAAATGGTTCAGTGACACGCGCTACAACCAGAGGAACGCCAAGGACCATCACGGAGTCCTGCTGAGCGAAACCTCGTCCAGCAGAGCAGCGGTGGCAGGAGGACGAGCGGCGGGAAGAAGCAGCGGCAGCAGCCTGAACGACAGCAACAACAGCGACAACAACGCCACCATCGTCATCGACTCCAGCGACGACGCCAGCGACTCCTCTCCGACTTCCACCAACGCTCCGGGATCGTCATCGTCGTCTTCTTCCAGCGACCCGCGGGTCAAATTCCGCCACGCTTTCCCCGACTTCACGCCGCAGAAATTCAAAGAAAAGACTCCGGAGCAGCTGCTGGTGCTGGAGGCCAGCTTCCAGAAATCTGACACTCCGTCCGACGAGGAGCTGAGCAGGTTACGGGCGGAGACCAAACTGACGCGGCGCGAGGTNCTCCGTCCGACGAGGAGCTGAGCAGGTTACGGGCGGAGACCAAACTGACGCGGCGCGAGGTGGATGCCTGGTTCACCGAGAGGCGGAAAATGACTTCTGGCGCTCAGTCGAAAGATGGAGACATCAAAGCAGCTGAGGAGGACGGCGAGAAGGCAAAGCTCGCCGCTCCTTCCTCCTCAGCTCAGGAGCGACAGACGACTCCTCCCGGCGGCCGGAAGACGATGAAGAAAACGCCGGAGCAGCTCCACATTCTGAAGAAGGCCTTTGTCCGCTCGCAGTGGCCAACGGCTGAGGAGTACGACAAGATGGCGGAGGAGAGCGGCTTGCCTCGGACCTACGTGGTGACGTGGTTTGGAGACACTCGTTACGCCTGCAAGAACAGCAACCTGAAGTGGTTCTACCTGTATCAGAGCGGAAAGGTCCGCCTCCTTTAAATACGCTACATCAACGTTTAAAGTACAGCTAGTAAAACTTCTTATGTACTACAGTTTTCTCTGCATATTTACCAGTATATTCTGTAGTAATCATACTTCATTTTATGTTATATGTTTTCCCTCAAATATACTCTGTTTTATCACTTTAATAGAATATTATGGTACCTGTAGTTGTACTGCAGGTGTAGTAATTAATAATAGTAATAGTATTAGTACTAGTTGAGAGTCTCGTGCTTGCGTTGTTGTAACTGATGCTCGGTGCTGATTTAAGGCGGAGGAGGCGTTGTTGTAACTGATGCTCGGTGCTGATTTAAGGCGGAGGAGGCGTTGTTGTAACTGATGCTCGGTGCTGATTTAAGGTGGAGGAGGCGTTGAATGGCGGATCCAAAAGCCAGAAGAAGTCCAGGAAGCGTTTCCGGGGATGGTCCAGGAGGACGCGCCGGCCATATCCCTGCAAACGCTCCTCTCAGGGCGCCGTCGCCATCAAGGTGNGAATCTCCTGCTGCCAGTGTTATTAAAGGATTAGACTTGTGATGTTTTTCTGTTGATTGTCGATGGTTCTCGTCTTGTACCTGTGCAGGTGAAGTCTGGTCGGGCGTTTCTGAAGGAATACTACCTCACTCACCGCGCGCTGAACGAGAAGGACCTGGACGAGCTGGTGGCCAAGTCCAGCATGAGCTATGAGCAGGTGAGGGAGTGGTTTTCACAGGCCGCCAGGCGCCAGCAGGAGGGCAAAGAGCCCTACAGCGAGGAGGAGGAGGCGGAGCGTGCCGACAGTGACGGAGAGATGGAGGTTAAAGAGCAAGGTGAGGAAGCGACTGACGATGACTGCAACGAGGAGGAAGAGGAGGAAGAAGAAGCTGAAGGGGTCAGCCAATCACAGCCCTGAAGCAGAGGAGCAGACATGAGCAGCCAGGTGTGTGTGTGTGTGTGTGTGTGTCACGCTGCGTCATTTTATTTCCTGTTTGNGAGCAGACATGAGCAGCCAGGTGTGTGTGTGTGTGTGTGTGTGTGTGTGTCACGCTGCGTCATTTTATTTCCTGTTTGACCTGTCATCACGCCGCAATATGGTGAATATTGTGATATGAGTAATTTTTCGTCATATTAACCCTCAGAGCTCCAGGCTCGTTTTTCATTCAGCACCGTCACATCACGTCACGTCACGCAACACGCAGAACTCAAACATGTCTTTATGCAGTATAACACAGTTATAACGTCACAAATCATAAAAGAAGAAGTTGTATTTCATTGATAATTTATTTTACAAAAATTGAAAAAAGATGGAATCTATTGCTACATTTTTCCAATATTGGAAAAAAATGGCGGCTCCACATGTTATACTTGCTGAACTATTTCGCTTTTACAACCTACAAACTAACCGTTTATTAACTGTTTACAGGTTTTACTCATCAACACATCGACTCTAGAAAGACATTTCACCGTGCGAGGTGCCAGTATGGAAATACTGACAAAATAAAGAATAAATTCATTAATACATAAATAAATATAAATGCAACAGAAATGTAAAAATGAATAGAAGGCTCTGCCACAGTTCCGTCCTCTCACCAAAGACTCGCTGGATTTTTGTGAGTGTTGGTCTCAGCGATACGTTTAAGTTGCGCTGAGCAGAATTTGTTGTTTTTTACAGGATCTGCATTACAATCCGTTTATTTTTGGTGAAAATTTAAATGAGACGTAGAATAAAGTGATTTTGATGAAATATCACTATTTTAAGCTTAGATCTGGTTATTTTTCCTGATGGAAGTGTTCATGATTAATTCAAGGATCGTCGGAAATTTGAAAACCCGATGATAATTTCTATTTTTACAGTTTCTGGCTTTGATAAATGGTGTAATTTTGGCGTTTTTTTTTTTTTTTTTTTTTTTTNTGAGATTTGCTGCAGAATTCAAAATTTCATCATTTTATGAGGCAACGAGATTTGATCTTGTTTTTCTCTCCACAGAACGGACTTTGCTTCACCCCGCTGTGGAGACAACGTGAAGAACGATGTGTGTGTGTCAGTGTTTCTCAGCTGGTGGGTCGGGACCCACAGGTGGGCCTCCAGCCGCTGCGGCAGAGGTNGTGTCAGTGTTTCTCAGCTGGTGGGTCGGGACCCACAGGTGGGCCTCCAGCCGCTGCGGCAGAGGTAACGGTGAAAAAGCGTGACGGGCGTTCCGTGGTCCTGGTGAAGTAGCAGGTTTTAGTTTGGGACCAACAGAAACCATCAGCTCTGCTCCCGTTACGCAGCAAGGCTTTTACTTTGGTGAAAATGACAGGGCTTTTATTTTGGCCTTCTGTCTCATTTTTCTAAAAAAATAAAATAAATAAAAAATCTGTTTTACAAAACGTTTTGTATAAAGAAAAAAAAAATCTGATGCATTTCTAAGAGGTGAGACTTTTTCAGAATAACAGGAACCTGATCTAAAATCCCACGTTTAAAACAACAGAAGTTTTTAAAACCGTGCTGTTTGCGTGAATAGACTCAAATTAGTGCCATTCTGTTTATAAAAATCAGTAATTCCACTTTGACATTTTTACTTTTTGGTATTTTTAAAGTGATTTGTTCAGTCATAACAACATAATAATGAGAATTGAATCCGTTGAGTTATTATGCTGTTATCAGGTTATTATATTGGTGGTAATTTCCATGTTTGCAGGTGTTTGGGTCCATTTAGTTTCAATAAATTTATCTCCAAATCCTACAAATAAATAAAAAAACCAGTCGAGCTGTCAGAGCGTCTTCAGGTTTACATACTGAAATGTTGTTAATAAACCTCTTAGTGCTCATAGTTTAAAGTGGAAAATATAATAAAATGAGTTTAAAAAAATGACGCAGCAGAGTGCTAGAGTCCTTAAAGGAAAAATCCACCTTAAAACAGTATGATGCTGTTATTTTATTAAACAGCAGAAGGAATTTTCCACTTCCTGTTTTGGAGTCAGAACCTCAGAATCAAAGACTCGCTGCGTTCTGAAGCTCTGATTCCACCGTTCCTTGATCCCGGAAATCAATCACTTCCATCATCTTTAAAGGACCATACTGGCCATTTTGCATGTCTGACTTAATATATTCAGTTTTCATACATGTTATGTTACTGACAATCATTTCTCAAAGGATAAAACCGTATTTCAGCTTTCCTGATATTTTGCTAAATCTCTTAATCTTTCAAAATCAAATATTCAAGTGATACACCCACCTTAAAAATCCATGTTTCTCCTGCTAATAGTTACACAGCCTTATGAAGTCACGGTCCTTTAAATTTTTCCATAAACGCAGGTCTTCTTTTGGGACTATATTCCCCGGTGGAGGCATACATTCACTCCACGCTTTTTATTGAGCTTAAACACTAAAATTACATAACTTCTAAAAAAACCTGAATACACGTCTTGTTGGTGATGATGGATTACCTATCCCAAGAACGTTTACAGTATCAACAAGTTGATTTTAATAGAGAATGAACTGAAACCAATGGAGGTCTGGAAGGTAGGAAAAACATTTTTAATTCACCGTTCCAGTAGTATGCTTTGGAAATGATTGTCAGTAACGTTACATGTATGAAAACTGAATATATTAGGCTCAAACATGCAAAATGGGTGGAATGGTCCTTTAACCTGCAAGACAGACTTCAGACGTGTGAATAACCTCAGAGCTTTGGACGCAGCAGGCCAGTTTCACACGGTCGATGGTGAGCGGTGCCTCCCTTTATTGTGTATTGGGAACATGGCGGTAGCTCGGATTCTCTGCTTTACGCTCAAAGTTCAACCACATTGAACTTTGACCTGTTCGCCGCTGACCTTTGCAACCAATGAGAGAACAGTTGTTGAATGATCTAAGCAGAAGTGACACAATAATGGAGGAGAAGTTTGTAACCTCGTAGAGGAATTTCCTGAGTCATACGACATGACTTTAGAATCGTAGCACGAAAGGTGAAATGTCAGCAGTTGGACACGTAACAGACGGTCGTATCGCGGTGTCTGCCACCACCGCCACATGTTGATGACACGTGTTGCTGCTTCAGGCTCTGTTCTATACGCGGGACATCAGAACGTCGGCAGCCAGCGGAGCAACATGCAGATTGCTCGCCACGGCGCAAATATTCTTATCATGTGAATATTTCTATTATATTTCTATTATATATTTATATGTATATTTATATGTATATTTGAATATCTTATCATCCGGCCTTAGGATCAAATGTTCTTTTCTGGGGCTTGTTGAAAAGCATTCTGGGAAATGTAGGAAATTGGTTTGAAGTAAAAAGAAAAAGAAAGAAAAGAAGAAATGACTCCAAACAGGAATCCAGCGTTATATGTTGAGCAGGGTGAGACGCTGCGAAGGTGGATTTTTGCTTTAAGGCTACGCGGAGTCACGGCATCCGCTTTAAGCTAACGCACGTGGAGCTTAACGCCATTTTGCCGCCTGCTGTAGTCAGGAGGCGTCTGTTGGCTTTTGTGAAACGCGTCTTTGCTTTGGGATCAGAGTCGCTTTAAACGATGAGAAGGGTTTCCGTCAGGGAGTCCGGCTCAGAGGACACGGGCGCAGAGTTGATCGACTTGAAAGGAAGTCGAACCCAAGCGCTGCAGCTGGCGTCCTCTCCAAAAACAAAAAGCTCTACTTCAGGAAAACAGGCAACTTTACCTCAGTCCGCTAAGCTACAAACGGCTGCATTTACACCAGCAGGTACACGTGACCCAGTCCTGATTTTCTGCATCACAAGTTGTGAAACAGTGGAAAGGAATCAGATACTCTCAGACCTGTTTTTTGGAAATAAATCTAATATAAATATCTGTCATCTAAACACGCCGATCAGAATATCCTCGACGTTCTTCTGCTTTGTTGATGTATGAATGACGTGCAGCGATTATTGATGCATGCACCAAACTGCAGTAAGTATCGACTTAGCCGCATGTCCTCCGTGTTCATACGGTCATGCTGTAAAGGGGAGGAGGTGGTGTGTGTGTGTGTGTGTGTTGTTTTTGTAATCTGAACGTGATTCATCATACAAACAGGGAAAACAACACACACTTTTACTTCAGCTTAACAGGATTTCTTTGTCTTGTGTTTTTTATGATCTCAATGATAAAAAAATAATAATGATGATAAAAATAATAAATTATGTAATAAATTAAATTAATAATAAATAATGATGATAAAAAATAATAATAATAATAGGATAAAATAGGTGAATCACTTGAACCCAACACAATACATGTAGATACAATACAAAAGAAAAAACCCACAGCTTAAGTTGTTTAAAGGACCATACTGACGATTGTTCATATTTGAGCCTAATATACTCAATTTTCATACATGTTACGTTACTGACAATCACTTCATTCACTCCACGCTTTTTATTGAGCTTAAACACTAAAATTACATAACTTCTAAAAAAACCTGAATACACGTCTTGTTGGTGATGATGGATTACCTATCCCAAGAACGTTTACAGTATCAACAAGTTGATTTTAATAGCAGAATGAACTGAAACCAATGGAGGTCTGGAAGGTAGGAAAAACATTTTTAATTCACCGTTCCAGTAGTATGCTTTGGGAAATGATTGTCAGTAACGTTACATGTATGAATATTGAATATATTAGGCTCAAAAATGAAAAATGGGTGATATGGTCCTTTAAGACCTTTCAGTCGGTCTGTGAAAGCAGCATGTCTGACGAAGTGGAAAGTAAAAAATGGACTCAGACCGATGGAAGGGCGTTCCGACTCTCAGACGGCCATGTTAGAGGAAACATAAATCCTTCTTTTCCACCTTAAAACATAAAGAAGTGGCCTTTGACCTTTAAAGATGCTTTGAAACCCTCGTAACTCTCGATAAACACAGGTATCAGATATGGGAAAAAAACAGAATGTGACGATGCTAAAACATTACATATGTGCAACAAAATCAGAATTGGGCATGAAGACGTGTGTAAATGCAGCCAAACACTTAACAAGTTGTTTTTCTTCTATAAAATAAAATACTGTATGCATGAAGATGAGTCAGTAATAATTACGTCTTTCAGATGGCATTTTTTTTTCCTGCCACCAAAGTTAACGTGAATCACTTTAAAGAAACAGAAGGCATAGTTATTATAGCGTTTATTTCCTCAAATACGGGTGAACTACTAAACAATATCTTTCAGGTTTTTCAACAAGAATAACAGATGATATTTTAGGGAGAAGAAACCACAAGCGCTCGGCTCGGTTCGCACGGAACCTTTTAACGTTTCTTACATGTGGGGAAAGGAAGAAAGCAGCTTTTTTCTCGTTTCTGCTCTTCCTGTGTTTTCTGTACGGTGTGGAACAATGCTCGGATCTTCTGGACTCGATATGCAAATGATTCGCATCAAAGAACAATCAGCGAGTCGCTTCTGGTGGTGACCTTCAGTTTGTCTTTGGTTTAGGACGATTTTGTCAGATAAAGCTGTGTAACTTTGCAAAGTAAACCTTTCTGCCACTCTAACTGCTTTAATAGCCCACTGTTTTTACTAGTTAATTTATTTATTATATCTGAACTTTCATGGATATCTTTTTGTCTGCAAGTAAAAAAAAAAAATAAAAAAGTAAAAACAGATGTGATTCAACCGCTTTGTTTTAATTCAGAATCACTTATAATACAGATATTTTATTTAACACGTGCATATTGTTTTAACGTGACGTAAATATGACCCATGTTGTCGCTTTGTGGAATCTAAAACATGAAAGTCACATGGAAACTGAAAACCAGCCTTAAAATAATATCACAGTATCTCTAGGTATTTCTGGGATAAAGATATTAAACACCATGTGAAAAAATTAACACTGAACATTGTTGTCATGGTGATTTTAGCAG
Organism: Lucifuga dentata; assembly: GCA_014773175.1. Taxonomy (NCBI): domain Eukaryota; kingdom Metazoa; phylum Chordata; class Actinopteri; order Ophidiiformes; family Bythitidae; genus Lucifuga; species Lucifuga dentata. Next base: position 36,337 of record VXCM01004216.1, read on the forward strand.
TAAAAATACAGCAAACTGTATGATAAACATGAATCAGAGTAAAAGTGGAAACAGTAGAGTTTTTCCTTCAGTAAAAGTAGAAATAAATGCTGTAATATTTTAGCTTGTAAACAGTAACTCAGATTAGCTTTAGCTGCTCGTCTTCAGTCATTATAAAACATCAATAAAATGACTGATGATGTCATCAGATCTGATCTTTGGCAGGTTATGATGCTAATTAGCCTCTATGATGCTAAACTTAAATACGCTCTGAAGTCCAAATCCACCACAAGACAAGAACTCACCTGAAGTTAGCGTAGCAGCTAAGTTAACACTGTTAGTGGATAAGCTAACACTGTTCATACATCACAACTCACTGCTAAGCTAATTTCTCCACCGTTAGCTTGTTGTGTCACAGGAAGTACAGCTAGCTAATGCTCCAGCTAACCTAGACTGAGTCAGCATCACTTCCTGTTTGTTTTGTGTCTCAAATCATCTGATTGGCTCTCCTCCTCATGTGACTTTCTTGGTATTCACCAGGTGTTTCTGCTTCAGGTGGAGAAACTAACTTGTTGTGTTTCCACCTTTAGCTGTTAGCCAGTTAGCTTGTAGCTGTTAGCCAGATAGCTTATAGCTGAACCATAATTCATCAGACGTTGAGCTGATACTTTCAGACATGATGTTTAGTTTCTTCTTGTGCATCAACACGTCATCACAATATCATTGATACTGATATAAAATTGATATAAAATGATAAATTTTTATTGGATAAAATTAGAGCATATTATCATGAGCGATATGAAATGGCACAGGCCTCTAGTCATATTCATGTCTGAGGTCCAGAGACTTTTAGTTCTTTAGGTCTTTCTTTAACTCTTTGAATGTGAAACTTCAGCAGGAATATTTGCTTCATCTACTGACCTTTGACCTCCTTCTTGTCTGACTTTAATCTTGCTTGCTGATTTTAGAAACTGAATCATGCTCTGCTATTAAACTCACAAACATCAGTGAAATGTTTAAAAACAGAAAAAAAAAAGATTATGTTTGAGTTGCAGCATACCTGCAAATCAATTAAAATCACCATCTAATTAAATATTCACATTAATCCAAATGATTTTTGGTTTGAAGGCAGTTTTCTCAAACGGCTTTCATTTCCTTTCTGCTGTGTGCTGTAAACAACAACAACGGGAAGCTTAATTCCCTCACTGAGCCAATATCTTTGTCCATGTGACCCATCGGAATCATTCAAGGAATTCAAGCACAACGCCGTCTGCCCGGTAACACCATAGAAACCAGCAGCACCATAGAAACCAGTCCAACCGGTCCAGCCACATTCTGATCAGCTCCAAACCCAAACGCTTCCTGTATGTTGTTTTATGCTGCTTAAAAAATGTTTCATGAATATGGATGAATGTGTTCGTATTGTAACCACAGACATTTTTGGGAGCCATGTTGGGGCGTTTTGGCACAGCGGGGGCAGGAATTGTCGTCTTGTGGTGGCGTGAGCGATGCGCTGAGCGGCCAGCAGATGGCGCTGTGGGCTCAGACACCGCCTCCTCTGCCTCTACTGTAAATCATGTACGGCTTTCTGGGTTTGGTGAAACACCATTTGTTCCCAGATCTGGTTTTTTTCAGCTGCAGCCTTCCTGGAAGTTCTGTGTGTGGAAACGTGGTGCCACTCAGCGCTTCTGCTCAGAGCTGACAGGAAGCTGTGGAGAATCAGGCCAGACAGGTCGTTTACGTCCTTCACAAACGACGCGGCCCCATTTTGTGGCGATGGGTTTCCCTCAGAAACACCAGTTACACGCCATGTATGGTTTTGGCGTCGGCCTCTGTGAAAACTTTAGCAAACCACCGCTGTGAGCAGGAAGTACGACAGCATATAAAAGTTGAGGATTTGGAGGATTAAAATCAAAAAGGAAGAAGGAAGGAATGGAGCGAAGAACGGACGCAGCAACCGAAGAGTTAACCTGCATGGGACCCGTCTGAACCAGGGGTGGGACCTTTTCTCTTCCTAATCAGAGCAGAGAGAAAGGGATGATGAGGAGGAGGAGGAGGAGGAGGAGGAGTGGGGGGTGATAAAGGGACAGAGGGAGGAAGAGGAGGAGGGAGATGAGGAAGAGAAAATTAAAGTCGACATGAGTGGTGTGACGGGCCGAGGCGGGTGAACAGAGGCCGTGTGAGGACAGCAGAGAATCCTTTCACTACTGACCCACTTCCACACGCACACACACAACACGCACACACACACACACACAGCATACACACATGCATACAACACACACACACGTGCACACACACAATACCGACGCTAAAATAAACACTCCATGCGTTCTAAATTCATTATTCTGACACATTAAAAAAATAAAATTAAAATTTAAATGAAGCTTTTCACCAACAGAGCAGAGAAACCTCATATCTCCATACCTTAATAACATAATAAAATAAACCACGCCACTTAAAATGTTCCAAAATGGCTCAAAACAAACAAACAAACAAAAACCTGGAAATAGTAGAGATAGAATCGTGTAAAGACTTCCTGTCTGATTTTGGAACGAAACAACAGAAGTTTATAAAATCTAAATACAGAGTTTTTTTTTGTTTTTGTTTTTTTCGGTTTGGAGTGAAATCATGAAGTTTTTGTAATAGAATAATTGTTGAATTTGATGTTTAAGCAGAGATTCGTACCTGCAGTTCTGCTGATTGAAGCATTTATGTGAGTAAACATTTATTTTTTAGCAACTGATGTCATATTTAATTTTAATATCTTAATGTGCAAAATAACTAGTAACTAAAGTAAAGTAACTGCAGCCGTCAGATGAATTACAAACATGAAATACACAAAGTACATGAATGAATGAATGAATCTTTGTGTCTTTAGCTGAATGGCCCCTCCCACATGGGATCACATGACACAGTAAACATACATGTTTCATTTCATTTCCGGTTCTGTAATCAAACTCATTGAAAACACATCAGAGAATATCTGCATGCTGCAGTGCATGTTTTCTCATGTTCCACACTTTCTCCAAATAATCGGCAAATGAAAGAATACATACTTTTTAGAATGTTACAGTCATCCATCAAAAATTAATTCTATCCATCATGGTTCTTATTAAATAGGCTAGCTCTTTGGACATGATACATAGGACAATAAAGAGCAAAATTGATTTCATTTTCAACTTAAATCACAAAGGCAGCAAAGTCTGTTTTGCTGTTACGTACCAACAAACGACCCGTTTCCACATGTAGAGAAACACTCCCATTCTGAGCTGACCACACATAGATCTCTTCCTTTCAGATAAAATAAATTCAACATAATTCTCTGGACAGAATTCACTTTTCAATAGACGGTACGTTCTGAGTTTTGGTTTATGCCAAATCTCATATGACCATTTAATCTTATATTCTTGAAAATCTGTTTCTCTAATCAGCCTGATATTAACGTGCTGTTTCAAAGTATATTTTCCTTCACAGCCTGCTTTCAAAAATACATTATGAATATACTTTGTCCATACATTTGCACATCAGTGGAACAGCTTTTTACACAACCTATCTTCAGTCATACGAGTCTGTTCCATAATCTACACACACCCATCATACCATGCAGTGTTCTTCTATCCATGTCTCCTTCAATGGCCAGTATTGTAACACAGTTTACTGTAACACAACATTTACTGTAACACATTTACGATAACACATTTACTACAACACATTTACTGTAACACAACATTTACTGTAACACATTTACTGTAACACAACAATTACTGTAACGCAGCATTTACTGTAACAACATTTACTATAACATTTACTGTAACACAGCACTTACTATAACACATTTACTGTAACAGCATTTACTGTAACAACATTTACTGTAAAACAACATTTACTGTAACAACCTTTACTATAACATTTACTGTAACACAGCATTTACTGTAACACATTTACTATAACATTTACTGTAACACTGCATTTACTGTAACAACATTTACTGTAAAACAGCATTTACTGTAACAACATTTATTATAACATTTACTGTAACACAGCATTTACTGTAACACAACATTTACTATAACATTTACTGTAACAAGCATTTACTGTAACAACATTTACTGTAACACATTTACTGTAACACGACATTTACTGTAACAGCATTTACTGTAACATATTTACTGTAATAGCATTTACTGTAACAGCATTTACTGTAACACATTTACTGTAAAACGTTTACTGTAACACATTTACTGTAACAACATTTACTGTAACACATTTACTGTTACACAACCTTTCCTGTAACACAGCATTTACTGTAACACATTACTGTAACACAACATTTACTGTAAAACATTTACTGTAACACATTTACTGTACACAGCATTTACTTTAACACATTTACGATAACACAACATTTACTGTACACAGCATTTACTTTAACACATTTACGATAACACAACATTTACTGTAACACAGCATTTACTGTAACACATTTACTGTAACAACATTTACTGTAACACAGGCCTGAGTACAGCTGCAGCATGACTGAGTACCTCACATCCTACGTACTTTACTGGAGTAAACAGACTTAGTTACTTTTTCCCTGTGCTGATACGTACAGGTGTGTGTGTGTGTGTGTGTGTGTGTGTGTGTGTGTGTGTGTGTGGTGTGTGTGTGTGTGTGTGTGTGTGTGCATGCACATGCACATATGCGTGTGTGTGCATACTAATGTGCTTAATGGTTATTCTTAACTTGGCAGCAGCTTCAGTCCTGCTTTTCTTCCCTTTTTTCAGCCGATTACACAGAGAGAGAGAGAGAGGAGGGAGAGAGAGAAACAGAAACTTGGGGGCACTGTCTTGTGTTGTTTGGGTCATATTGAGGACAACTCTCCTCTTTTCCCTTCATCCCTCCCTCTCCATCCTCCTCTTTTCATATTCTCTCTCCCTCCCCTCTCTCTCTCTCTCCCTACCCCCTTTCCCTCCTCTCTCTCTCTCCCTCTCCCTCCTCTCTCTCTCTCTCTCTCTCCCTCCCTCTCTCTACCTCTCTCTCTCTCCCCCACCTCCTCTCTCTCTCTTTCTCTCTCTCTCACTGCGTCGGCCTATATTTCACATGCTGCTGCCTGAATGCGTGTAACAGCACTGCTGCAGCATGCAGGACTTTATCCTAAATCATCCCTCCATCATTTATTTCCATTATGTAAGGAAAAACGATCTTCCTCCTCCTCAGTTTCTGTGTCAGCATTTTAAACATGTTGCTGCAGTTTTACACTATGACATAAAATATCATAACGTCTGATTCGTGCCATTCCTGTAGGAATATTAAAAATATAAAATAAAACAAAGTTCAGATTTTTAAAATTCAATATTAGAAAAATCCAAGTGAAAACAGATTCAATAAATTGTTCTTACTGTGTAAATCCTGTAGTTTGACTTTATTTTATATTTTAATGTTCCTACAGGAAGGACACATTTGTTTGTGTAAATACATATATGATTATATTCTATGCTGTAAACATCATGTTTACATGTTTACAAAACTTCAGTTGCACTCACATCAAGGCAATAAATCAATGTTTTTTCAAACATCATTTAAACACCATAATTAGATTTTAATTGGTGTAAATCGAGAAATTTTAATCTTGATAGTTATGGTTTCCAAAGTCATATTCACCTTCTGCTGTCATAGTTTTCTTCTTCATGGATCAAATGATGCTATGACAGGAAAGGATCCACATTCATCTTTGTTACTCTGATTTACTTTGATAGAAACTACTTCCTGTTTGGAGTTTCTTTCTGACCAATCAGCAGAGAGAGTGTTCTCACATGACTTTAGCTGATAGATTCTGGTTTGATTGGATGTTTTTCTGTGTGAAACTGAACCAAACCAACAATTTAGTTCCTGATTCAGACCAGAACAAACGATCTACAGATCTAAAACAGCCTAAAAATGGTTCAGGTAAAACACTTCAAGAACAGAAATAGGTTCTGATTCTTTGGTGTAAAACTAAGTTCCTGAGTTCCTGAACTGTTTCTATGGTGACGTGTTGTCCTGAAGGGAATTCAAGCTTCCTGTACGCGTCACGCATGAAGCAGCATTTTATAGTTATTTTCTTACACTTATTTACTGTTATTTGTAGATGATACTTTAGACTTATTACATTTGCAGTACGCTGGCTTAGAAGATGCTTCGCTGTCTCGTTGCAGCACAATGACAGTAAAGGTTCTTGTATCTTATCTGTCTCTTGTTGCATGAAGCAGCGTTGCATGAAGCAGCAGCAGGACTCGGCTTTGGCCTGATGCATGAAGGGTTTTTCTAATAATGTGTTTTATTATTTAGTTTCTGAGCCTTTTTCAGGCCGCTTGGCTTTGTCTCCGTGTTTTGGAACGAGATTGTTTCCTGATTGTTTTGTCACCCAAAGACTCGACTGGCATTGATCCTTTTCTGAAGTGTTTATTCTTGGTTTGATGCTGTCAGGCTGCATGCGGCTCAGATAAATGGGGGTGTGTGTCTTCATTCACGTGAACACGCTAGCAACTAACCGCCATCACACCTCTCATTATATCCATTTCATCAGGAAAAGGCAAAACAGCACAAACTGGAGTTTTTTCTGAGTCTCATCCCCCACAATGCACCTCTCCATCTTTCCTCCTCCGTCTGCTGATAATCCTCCAAAGCAGAAGAAACAATCCATCGTCGCTGTGTCCGGCTGACGCCACATTGCCGTTTTCCTGCCTGGATTTCTAAAGTTTACACACTCCATTACAGTGCTGACGGAGGATCTGACCTTTGGCTGGCCGT
>VXCM01004216.1:48107-58582 GCA_014773175.1 Lucifuga dentata
AATCATATAGAATCATACAGAATCATATAGAATCATACAGAATCATATAGAATCATACAGAATCATATAGAATCATACAGAATCATATAGAATCATACAGAATCATATAGAATCATACAGAATCATATAGAATCATACAGAATCATATAGAATCATACAGAATCATATAGAATCATACAGAATCATATAGAATCATACAGAATCATATAGAATCATACAGAATCATATAGAATCATACAGAATCATATGGAACCCTACAGAATCATTTAGAATAATATAGAATGATATACAGAATCATACAGAATCATATGGAACCCTACAGAATCATTTAGAATAATATAGAATGATATATAGAATCATACAGAATCATATAGAATCATACAGAATCATATAGAATCACACAGAATCATATGGAACCCTACAGAATCATTTAGAATAATATAGAATGATATATAGAATCATACAGAATCATATAGAATCAGACAGAATCATATAGAATCACAGAATCATATAGAATCACACAGAATCATATAGAATCACATAGAATCATATAGAATCACAGAATCAGCCACAGCACAGTCGATCCTCCAAAACTTCCAAACTCAGCAGTTTCATTACGTGGCAGAGTAAACACGTGTGTGTGTGTGTTTTCTTGGTGTGTTTGACACCTTCTGCAGCGCCGTGCCTGTCAGATGTCTCATCTTCAGATACTCTGACAGATTGGGATGTTAAAACTGTGATTTCAGCCCAGTTACATCAACACCCCCNACCCCGCTTCGCTCCGACAGCAGCACGAGAGGAAAATCAGCAGCAGCCGTTTAGGAAGCTGTCAGAGAGAATTATAGAGTGTCTAAGAAATGCTCAGATGTTTCCTTCCTCCTCCTCCTCCTCCTCCTCCCATCCTCCTGCTCCTTATCCTTTCTTCCTCCTCCTCCTCCTCCTCCTCCTCCTGGATCACCTGAGCAGGTGCAGCAGGAGGTCAGACGATGTTTCTCATTCACATCAATCCACATTAAATTCCACCTAAACCCATCTGGAGGCGTTGTTTATTCCTGAAAGCTGAAATTGTTGTTTCAGAAATCGAAACTCAAATTCACATTTTCACACAAATTAAACGTTTGACTTTTCTGACAAAAACACGACTTTTCCAAAAGAAACACGACTTTTCTAAACTGAGAAGAATAAAAGTCGGCAATGAATCAAAATATCTGAAGGGTCAAAACTTTCTGAAATAGTGATGAGGGAACTGTTTGGAGTAAGAAACGTGCACAGAGCTGCAGTGCAACACACACACACATACACACATGCACACACACAAACACACATATGCACACTCAAACACATACACAGACACCACATACACACATACACAAACATACATATGCACACACACACACAAACATATGCACACACAAACACATACACATGCACACAAACACACACATATGCACACACACACACAAACATATGCACACACATACACATACACACTACATACACACACACACACACTCAAAAATGTAATTTTTCCAGACTGAGAAGAATAAAATACTGCAGATTAAATGACTTTTTTTGCAAAAAAAAAAAAAAAAATCCTTTTTTTTAAACAAAGAATTAGAAATGTGCCATCAAAATTACAGATTTTCCAGTTTTTTCCCCATTTTTTCCTGTTTTTTTACCCGTTTTTTTCCCGCTTGTCATGGCTGCAGAATGACCTGGAAAACATGAAACTCATGTTTCTGCAGCGAAAAACAACATAAAGAAACTTTATGATGAAATAAATTCATCAGGAGATCAAAGAGAAACGCTTCATTCATCCTCAATCAACCACACACACACACACACACACACACTGACTGTGAGGAAAAGCAGAGTTTTGGAGAAAATGAATGAAAGGAATGAAAGGAAAACTGAGGCAAAGAAAGAATGAAAAAGGAGAGGATGAAAGGAAGGAAGGAGACGGATGGAATGAAGTCTGATTTTTCTGAAGAAATTCTCTAAAAGACGTTTTTTTTTTTTTTTTTTTTNTTTTTTTTTTTTTTTTTTTTAGATTTCTGACGTTAAAACCTGAAGTTTTCAGTCTTCATCTACATCACGATGAAACAGGGTCTAAATGCAGGATGAAACGCCGCTAATACCCTTTATGCTGATTTATGCAGTTATGTTTTACATGATGAAGATGAAGATGATGAAGCAGACACAGAAGATCAATCTGGTTGGTCGGTTCTCGCATCACTTCCTGTGTGGAGATACAAACGCTTTAAATGATGCTCTCAGGCAGGAAAGGAGCACAAATCCAAATCCAGCAGAGGAGGAGGAGGAAGAGAATGATGATGATGATGATGATGATGATGATGATGATGATGATGATGATGATGAGAGGAAGAGCAGCAGCGCNATGATGATGATGATGATGATGATGATGATGATGATGATGATGATGATGAGAGGAAGAGCAGCAGCGCTCCAAATGCTCAGCAGGATAAGTGCTCTGTTGCACCATCAGCACGGATCGTCCTGATCGCTGGCAGGGGACAGATGTTATTATTACTGTGGTGAGTTATTAATATGAGGAGTAAACACACATGCACACGCTTCACACACGCTTCTATCAGCTCCTTAATAAAAACACACGACAAAAACAGGAAAACAAGAAAATCCACAGATTCTTATCAAACATCAGCACAAAGTTATGACAGCGGTTTGAAGGTAACTGGTCCTATTAGTTAATTAGTTAATTAGTCATTCAGTCTGAGAAAAGTGGAATATTAAGCATTATGAGAAAACAGAATCCGACCAATCAGATTTTGTTGATCTGCTGAGAGGCAGAAATGAAATTATTGAACAGTTATTGTTCACAGCCGTGGTGTGTGTGTGTGATAGTCACAGAGCTCAGATGAGGTTTGATGAACTTGTGTGGCAGCATTTGATTAATCTGATCAGCTGATTGAGTTTATCAAAGTTATTGATCAGTAACACGTGAGACAAACACAGTTTAAACATCATCAGATTTTATACTGATGAAATTTACCATCATACTTAATGACATACATGTCAGTGTGTCAGTGTGTTTTATGAATCACTTCCTGTCATGTAAATAAGGAATATTTTAAAGGAAACTGCTAAGCGACGGCGGTAATGTGTTTATGAATGAACATGGCTGCGTGATGATATTCACGCTTATCGTCATGGTAAATCCGTGTTTTATGAATCCTCCATCTTTTTGTTTTTGTCAGCCTTGGCAGCAGCCACTGCTTCCTGCTTCCTGCAGCTTTTCACGCTTCCTCTTTTCCTGAAAAGCACTTTTCTCTTGCTCCGCCGCCGCTGATTGACTCTTTGAGCTGCAGGCCTTCACACGCCGCCGCTGATTGTCAGAAGCAAAGCAGTGTGTCGAATCCACGCAGACCTGCGGCTCGCAGCTGCTGATTGGCGTGAGTCGATGCTTTGCACGTCTGAAAGCGTCTCGTGTTTCTGCACGCCGACGCTTTGAAAACACACTCGCAAATTAGGAAAATGAAAGGAAGCTTGAACCCGTGACCTCAACATCTTCATGCCCATTCATCCACATGGCTAATTATTTCTGAATTTGCTCTCTGATTTATTTTCTTTTCTTTCTGAGGTGCCACTTAAAGTACAGCCAGACGTTTAACGCAGAAAGCTTCAGTAATTATCAGCTCTGCTTTCAGCTCCTCTCTGATCATTCAAACCGTTTTCATCTCAAAACAAACGTTCTTACCAGAAACGCCACATCTGGGCGTCTGACACGTGCTGAATGCGTGGCTTTTTACCTCAGATTAATTATACCAACACGTTTACAGCGTGATTTACATCAACATGGAGATCTGGAAAACTAAACATATAACGTAGAAAAATTAAGTAAGAATAAACTAAGGTAACGTAAAGTGCTTAAAGTTGACATACACAGATTTTCCATATTCTTATTTACATTCAGGGTCTATTTTGAAACCTTTGCAATGCTTTAAAGGACCATACCAGTGGTTTTCCATGTTTCAGCCTAATAAATACTATAAGTTACGTCACTGCCAACTATTTTCCAAAACATAAACCCGTATTTTAGTTTTTGTTATTTTGCCATATTCCCTAATCTTTCAAAATCAAATGTCCAGGTGATACATCAGCCTTAAAATTCAGTGTTTCACCTGATAACACCAACGTCTGATTGTAGAACACATATTAATTTATTAGTGAAAGCCTTTTTTTTCATGGAGCTCTGTATTGGTTAAATAAATTTACTTCGACAAAAATATTAATATCTGGAATGACCTGAAACCAATGGCAGTCTGGAAGGTAGGAAAAACAATTTAAAATGTACCACTTCATGTCCTTGTCAGTAACATAACGTTTATACAGATTGTATTTATTGGACTCAAACATGCAAAATCACCAGTATAGTCCTTTAATATGCAAAAAAAAAAAAAAAAAANAAAAAAAAAAAAAAAAACACACACATTGACCCACTTCTAGTTTCCTTGCTGCTGCAGAGCTGTGCACACTGAGTGAAAACAGGTCGTTTATAGAGACTGTTTCTGTTAGGAAAAGCTTGCTGCGTTCTGACTGGACAGCTGTGTCAGGTGACGCAGAGCACACTGAGTTTTTTCTGTGGTTTTTTTCATTTAAAGAAGGCTGTAAAAGGGTTGTTACGTTCTCATTGTTGTCACTCCTACGGCTTACCATTTTAAATTCTTTTATTTTTAGTTTTTCACTTTCTTATTTTCCATTTTTAATTGTCTTATAATTTAATTATTTTCATGCACCTTATGGAGAGCTACCCTGTTTTTGCAGCTCTCCTTCACATTTTATTTTTACTTTTTTCATTTCTGACATTTTGTATTTTGATTTTTTTTTTGTATGTGCAAACTAATAAAAACTAAACTAAACTTAACTAAACTAAGGCAATAATGCATTTAAAAACTAAATAAATGAAAGTTTTAAACGTTTGTTGAGTTTACCTGAGGCGTTGCGTAATCAGTCCAGCAGGTGAGGAAATTTACGATTCTGCTTAAATGTCTGAATAAATCGATTTAAATCACAGAATCTGCCTTTTTCTCCCAGTTTACTCTGATTTAAAGGCAGTCCCCGGGTTACGAATGAGTTCCTTTCCCACGGCTGTTCGTAAGTCGGATTTGTTCGTAAGTCTGAACAGTTACATAAGGTGCGTATCTAGCGTATATATTTAACCTTTCTATGCATAAGAAACCAGAGTTATGCTTTGGAGGCGCGGTTACGAAGCTTACAAAAAAAGAAAAAAAAGGCAAAACACGAACAACACACACAACATGTTTACAGCGAGCGTGATCCAACTTAAAATAGCGATGGCCGCTGTGCTGCTGACAACGCGCAATGTTTTGACGTGCGTCATAAAGTAGTGCGCCGTTCATTATTACAAATCATTGCACATAACTCAAATTTTTAATTTTATAGGCTTTATGGCGGTCGGTTAGGGGTGTTTGTAAGTCAGACGTTCGTAAGTCGGGGACTTCCTGTTGTCTGATTTCAGAAGGACAGTCCGCGTAGGCCGACGCCCCGTTCAGCAGCGCCGGACCTTTCATCCTCTCCTTGCGGATGTTGGGTCCACCTTGTCTTTTCGGGTCAGGGCAAGGTAGCATCTTGGGTCTTGTTCATGAGTGAGGTTAAGATGGAGGTGAGATCGATAGACAGATTGGTGTGGCATCTAAAGTCCTATGGATGCCGCATGGACTGTCGTGGTGAAGAGCTGAGCCAGAAGGCGAGGCTCGCAATTTACCAATCGATCTACCTTCCTATCCTCACCAGTGATCATCTCCCTAGGGAGGTCTTCCAGGCACATCCACAAGCAGACGAGTAGTTTCCGTGAGATGAAGATGAAGACTTCAACAAAGACGAGACTGTGATGAAGGAGCGGCAGCGTGCAGGCAGCGAAACTCCTGCACCTGCAAGCAGTGATGCAAGAGCAGGAAATAGGGCAGCGTCCAAAAATACAACAGGACTAATGTCTCGCCAAAAGTCCTTCATCAACAAAGCGCCGCCTGATGCTTCTCCCTCAGGACGCCATGTTTAACTTCCTTCCACTGACCTGCATTCTGAGAGTCTGGAGAAATGGAGCTTTGTGTGGGAAGTCGTGGTGTCTGATTGAAACCATGACTCGCACTTGCACGGCGGTGGCCATCAAACACGCCTGCTGCTGGCACGGCCAGGAAAGTTTATCTGTGCAGCCAAACATCTCTCAGGAACCTCGTTAGAACTGTTTCCTGTTTGTGACCAGAAATAAAAAAAAAAAAAAAAAAAANAAAAAAAAAAAAAAAAAAAAGAAGCTGGTTCCTGTTCAAAACCAGGAAATTGCAGAACCTGCAGTAGAACCGTGATGACATCATAGGTGGGCGTGTCTTATTCTACCCCTGTGAAAGTGAGAAACAATGGAGAAGTTGAAGTGTGTGTGTGTGTGTGTTGTGCTCATATAACAGTTGGATTAACATAATCACTTTTAATGAGATGATGAAAGTTTGCAGGAAATAAGGTTCACTTCCTGTTTGTTTTCGCTGTTTGATGCTGCATTCACATGTTGATGGTAGAAAACCTCCCACCGCCGACGGCAGTGGAACGCAGCGCCAGACGGCAGGCAACAATAGTAGACGCGGAACCGTTGCCATGGCAGTTGGCGGGATGCAATAGTGAATCAATATTGGAGGATAAAAATGTTGAAAGAATCTGAGACACTTTTAAAAAGATTTAATGATTTAAAATGCTTTAACGTCTCACGGCTTTCAGTCATTAAAAACACGCCGATGTGTTTCAGCCATTAAGGCCTTCATCGGGGCAAGTATAAAACAGTCGCTTATAGGCTGTTTTTTATACAGGTTGATAAGTAGTCACATGATCCGTATGGACCAATCAGCAGTCACATTAGTATAAACAGGTAAAGTCACATGATAGACCATGATCAGAAGAGAAAATCACATCAAAAATGGGATCCTCAGACTGAAGATCAGCAGAGCCTTTCATCATCAGCCTTTTTACACCGAGCAGCATCCATGCAGATGGTTTGGTGACTATTATTGGAGGATGCTATAGCGTTTTATAATTTTGCGCTATGGTTTATAACATAAGGAAAGCTCTGGCCGTTTTATACACTTGTTTAAAGAACCAACAGAAAAGTGGGTTCATCCCATTTTACAGGAGACCTCCATCAGCTAAATTCAAGACCTGAGGATGAAGAGATTCAAAAGATATTTCAGACTGTCAACATGTCAGCCGTCCATCTTTGACCCAAGAACATCAACATCCGATTTGTCTTTAGCTGCGGTAAACGGAAAAAGTTGAAAAATTTGAACTTTTGACGGCACGTTCCGTCTGGCCTTGTGGTGTTCCACTCTCACCGCCGGCGGGGGCGGAGTTTCCCATCGTTCTCTCATTGAATAGAACGGAACATCCGGTTTTCTGTCTACAGCACGACACGTGAATGCAGCTTTACTTCTACAGTTACAAAAAAAAAAACTTCTGCTGTTACAGGAAGTTTAAATTACAAACTGCTGGAAACTTAATGAAGAGGTTTGATCTGATTATGAAGAAAAATGACTACAACTTTTCTGAGGATAATATATTTTGTCCCACGTTTAACAGAAAAGTTAAAACATTCAGCATCTTTCAGCTGGATTTTCTCTTGTTTCTTGTTTCCAGCATCATTTTTTTTTTTTTTGGAATGTGGTTCAAACACGACGCTGAGCAGAAACATCCAGGTTTCTGCTTTCAGAATAGATTTGACAGGAAAGTTCATCCAGGAAGCAGATTTCACATTATTGAGCTGCAGGTTAAATATTGGCCACAGCAAAATGTTTCATAGCAGCTTATGAAAAAAAAACAAAAAACACTTTAAGCGATGTTTTGAACATATTTTAAGATTCCACAAAAATCTGCCAGAGTTTTTTGGCTTTTTATTTTTTTATATAGGCTTTTCAGAGATAATGAGTTCTATACTTGAGAGTTTGCACGGTTTACAGTGACCTGACAGACGTTTAAGGCTTTGGAAATGGAGTCACTGAAACTATAAAACAGATATTATAGAAGCTGTATTTATATTAGCGTGCTTCGTTTGGGTTTTTTTTTTTTTTTTTTTNTTTTTTTTTTTTTTTTTTGTGACCTTTCTACTGGTTTTGCTGTTCTTCAGATTTCCTGGAGGCTTTTTTGCTCTGAATGCCATCTTTGTTTCTTGGTCTGTTTCTCTGGTTTCTCTGTCAGGGATGTTCTGCATGTCACATCACACAGTTAATTATGAAACCACTAATGACATTTTCTACATTTACTGCACTGCAAAAAATACCAGAATGCCATTTTCATTTGTACTTTTAGTCGTATTTCTTTCATAAAACGAAACATTGCAAAGACACAATGCAGCTCTATTAAAAACAGCACCATGGCAGCCACCTACAAACACCCTACTAAGCATACAGAATACCATAGCAACCACCTACCAACACCCTACTAAGCATACAGAATAGCATAGCAACCACCTACCAACACCCTACTAAGCATACAGAATACCATAGCAACCACCTACAAACACCTTTGCAACATTCAAGAAACCTCAAAAAACACCTACCACCACCCTAGCAACCTTTCAGAAAAACCACAGAAACCACCTACCAACACCCAGCAACCACACAGAAAATGCTAGCAACCACATACAAATATCCTGGAAACTATTCTGAGTAGTATGGCAACCACATAGAAACCACCTAGCAACTCTGAACACAAGAGCAAGCTTTAGATTTTTTCCGTTAGTGGATTTAGCAAAACAACAGGAAAACTAAAATACAGTTTGATGTTTTGAAAAATGTTTGTCAGTAACATAGCATGTATGCAGGTAGTATTTATTGGGCTTAAACAAAAATCACTGGTATGGCCCTTTAAACTTACAGGGTGTAAATGTTTGGAAACATGGCAAAGAATCCTGTTTCTAATGTTTTGCCTATTTACAGACGAGAAATCAGAATACTAGAAACACTGTTCAGGATGATGCAGGTTCCTAAACCAGATAAGAGTTAACGAGATGTCTTAACGGCATTTTTATCAGTGCAGAACGCACGTGGCTTCACGTTTATTTTCCCCGATAAGCCTCGGCTAAGATCTCAATATGTTTCAGTGTTCAAAGCCTGTCTGACGTTCTGCCTGCAGGCACGTAAACGCTGCAGAAGACCAGCAGGACAACCAGCCGTTTGTCATTTGTCTCGTCCTCACTCCGCCTCCCACATTTCTGCTGCTCCTGCTTTCTGGGTTGATGGATGTCGGATATTGTTTGGGAAGCTGAGTGGGAATACGGAGGCCTTGATGCAGACCTACATGCTCCATGTTCAGCCTCTGCCAGACGCCTCTTGCTGCCTTCCTCTCTGACCCAGTTGTCAATTTTCTCTTCTCCATCTTGGCCTGAAGAAAAAAAAAACCCAGACATCCAGCGAGGCTGAAATCCACATAGCAACAGACGATCATTCTGATTGGCTGATTATTTTTTATTCTGACCATCTATCATGAATACCTTAATCCTGTCTGGGAATATTTGGCGCTAATTGATCAAAATTTTCAGTCACTGAATTATGGGAATTTCTGTTTATGATGTTGCTGTAGCACCACCTATAGATCAAGTTTATGTCTGCACAAGTCTGTTAAATGTGTGTTTTTACAGGAAATTCATCGAGATGAAAATAATTTTTTCAGGCTCATTCAGATTCATTGGACTAATAACGAAAATCGGATTAAATTTGTAGGGAAATGCTTTGCAAATAATTTAAAATGTTAGAAAATTAGTTTAGGCAGAAATGAATGTAAGCCAGAAATGATTCATTTTCAATCAAGAAATCCAAGAAAAAAAGTTTTGATTCTACATCTCAGACTTCAAGAAATACGAACTAAGGGCATTTTCAGATCTGCAGATCGTTTGTTCTGGTCTGAATCAGGGACTAAATTGTTGGTTTGATTCAGTTTCACACAGGAAAACATGCAGTGAAACTAAGCTGTATCAGCAAAAGTCATGTAACAACACTCTCTCTGCTCATTGGTCAGAAATGTCTGGGGGCGGAGAAAGAAAATCAAAACAGGAAGTNACAACACTCTCTCTGCTCATTGGTCAGAAATGTCTGGGGGCGGAGAAAGAAAATCAAAACAGGAAGTAGTTTCCTGTGCTGGGTTAGGAAACAAACCCGTGTCTGCTTGAAGTGGAACAAACATGCAGGTGTGAAAACGCCCTAAAGTGGCCACATGGTGGCGCTGTCTGTAAAAAAGTGAACCGCTTGTTTGATTTGCCAAATTTTATTTAAATTTGTAAATTATTGAAAATATTGACAATTCAGAGTGGAATTCTGAATGAGTCGCCTAACGTCTGCTGATATCCTGAAGTAGCAGAGATCAGAATCTCCTCCTCCTTCTACTCCACCTCCTCCTCCTCCTCCTCCTCCTCTTCCTGCTCCTCCTCCTCTTCCACCTCCTGC
>VXCM01004217.1:0-22936 GCA_014773175.1 Lucifuga dentata
TAGTAGTAGTAGTAGTAGTAGTAGTAGTAGTATTTTTAACAATCATTTCTCCTTTATCTTATTTTTATTTTCCTAGTGTTGTACAAACTTAAATAGTGACATGTATATTTCAGAGATTTGCCTTGTACAAGCCCCTTGAGGGTTTTTTGCATATTCTGACACATTCCCACATTCACAATTTTGTATTTGTATGTATAAAATTTTGTATTTTGTATTTTCCTTGTTTTTTTTTTTTTTTTTTTNGTTTTTGTTTTTTTTTTTATGTGTAAATAAATAAACGAAAACTAAACTAAACTAACTAACTAAAACAACTTCACATGGCCAAAAGTATATGACAGCACCAAATACTTTAGGATTAGGGACAATATTTAGTTTTAAATTACTGATTTACATTTTTTTTCCCAAATTCCTGTTACTCCACCTGCTGTCCTTCATCCATCATCAAAGCCAAACTGATACCTAACTTTTATTCCAGCCTGATGACCTTTCAGAATAAGGGTATAAGATTCTACATGGCAACAATTACAATAAAATTTCCTACTAAAACAAATCAAAATTAAATTTTTGTTCTGTTTTTTTTTTTTTTTTTTNGTTTTTTTTTTTTTTTTTTAAATTGGGGGTTTTCTTGTAACACCATAACGAAAAAAAATAATGCCTTTGGAAATCAAATTTAAGACTTTTTAAATGCCATTTAAGGCCTTAATTTTGGCAGAATCAGTTTAAGAGCATTTAAGACTTTTTGAGACCCCGCTGTGTTACCGTGCTTAGACGTGTAAACCCACGTGAGCAAACAGCCGTAAAATGTGTTTTCGTCTTGTCAGCAGGTTGCATGTGTTGAACCTGACTTGTACACGTTCCACCTGAACCCTGTTATCAGACGCTTGACATCATTGGCTGCTGCAGTACTAGAAACCCATTTTTATTGTAGCACGTGTTCGCTCCTCGTTGGTACCTTGGGGTTTCCTCCGGCCTCCTTGGCGGTGTAGAGCATCTGCAGGGCGGACTCTGTCAGGGTCTTCGTCTGGTCTAACACTGCCATCTGCTGCTGGCTGCTGACGATCTTGGACGCCGTGCCAATCGATGCCATGATCAGCGGCTCAAAGTAACTCACCATCTGAGACACCTGTGCAGGTAAAGGTAAATCTGTGCTTTACACGCATGAAGATATGAAAAAACAGCATGTGGAAAACATGTGAGGCTGGAGCGGGTTTATCCGTGTAGCTTCACACGTCGTGTATTAGCTCTGTGCTGTGTTTCCTGTGTTTTACCTTGTGGCCGAGCTGGGACGCCTCAGACCGAGCGGCCACGGCTACAGGCTCAATCAGGTTACTGATCTCATGCACCGAGGCGGCCATCTGCTCATGGAGAGCCTGCAACACACACGTGTGTTATAGTCAAATTTGTGAACACTGATTTCTACATGTGAAGGCTGGAGGAAGGGATCTGGTTCATTTTTGTTGGATCAAGTAATGAAACTGTCAGACCTGTCTTTTGAAATACATGTGATTTTTTGAATTATCGTTGATTTTTTTGTTGATTAAAGTGCTCAACTGTGTTTAGAGGTATTTTAATGATGGATTTAAAGTATGTCCAGGAGACCAATGTATTTAAAAAAATGTTTTTTTGATATTGTAAACCTTCTGGATCTGTTTTTTTATGTAATGTTTAATCATTGTTTAATCATTTTATATCGTAGGTAGCCTTTTTATCGTCTTAGCATGGGAATACGAGTGAAAATTAATCAACTTTGGCTAAATCTGGCATATTTACATTTGATTGTATATTAATGTGCATTGTCCCANTTAATCAACTTTGGCTAAATCTGGCATATTTACATTTGATTGTATATTAATGTGCATTGTCCCAATTACCAGCAAATAAAAAATTGCAAAAAAAAAATTGTAACACACACACACAAATGTCAAGACCTCCATCTTGTTTTGCTTCTGACTGATCACTTATTCTTAATGGTGATACAGCTGATCAATCAACATTCTCCACATGATCAATCTGTCTTCAGCAGTCCATCACATCTCTGTGCAGGATTACTGTTCACCTCTGACAGGTGAGCAACAAGAAGTATGAGCTGCCATCAATTCACTATTTATAACTTTGCAAATTTCTAACAAAAAAAAAAAAAANAAAAAAAAAAAAACAACCCAGAACAACCCACTATGTTAATGAGAAAATTTCACTGTGTGTTCAGGTTTATGGGCGAATGATGAATGATAAAGATGAGAGCAGGAAGAGAAGGAACAGAGGTTTAAAGCAGAGTCTGTTCCATTTATCACCACATGGTGGCAGTAATCAACCAAAAGAGCAAAGAAATGCAGCACTTTTTTCTGAGTCAGCCACTGTCAGCGACTGTCTGAGGAAACATTCCATATTAAGAAACAGTGGGGATAAAATCGCCACTACAAATGAGGATAAATCGTTTAATTTATTTTATCCATCCATCCGTCCGCTCATTTTCTTCCAGGTCGCGGGGCATCAGGTAAGCAAGGTAGCCCAGATGTTCCTCTGACATGATTTTTCTGGCATTTAGAGATAATTAAAATATTCCCACACGTGTGATCGCTTGTTGACGACTTGATCACAAAGCAGGGAAAAAAAGTAACGCGTGAATTATGAAAGATGAATTATGAAAACCTGTTTCACCGATATCTGGCGGTAGATTTCTTGTTGCACATGGAGCCTAAAATGTGTCTCTTTCACCTTCCATCCTGGATTAGAATCAGTAAACTTAGAAACAGATTATCAGCGTCTCTGGTGTTTTAAACATGGCGTCTCTGTCTTCTGTCCCATCACTTTCAATGCTGACACATGTTTGAGCCAATCAGTGCACGGCTACATCATCACCTGCTTCATAACACGCCAAATAAACGTGGTTTCCTCTGGCTTCAGCTGGAGTGGTGTGTGGCTGTGATGGAAAGCCGGCTCATACAGTGTGTGGTACAGTTACCTCCATGGAGATGTCGTCTCGTGGCGTCAGCTGCTGACTGATGGCCGCCAGCGACGCCTGGTCGACCTCACGGATGCAGCCGNTCTCGTGGCGTCAGCTGCTGACTGATGGCCGCCAGCGACGCCTGGTCGACCTCACGGATGCAGCTGTTCAGCACCTCGATTGCTTCATCGCATTCTCTCTGGCCGGGAGCCTTTTCTCTGCACACACGAAGGATTCATAGTCATTACAAAATAAGTAAGAGTGTTTGTCTGAACTGACATGATGCAAGAATAAAGCACAGAAACACACTCTGGTCTTTTTATATCTGTGTTGCAACTCATCAAAAGGTCATTTTAAGACTTTTTTTTAAACCAGTCAGAGACTTTCTTCTGATTTATAAATCTGTTGGCTGCACTTAATGTGAGATGATGCAGAAAGAGACTTTGGGTGTCGTTAGTCTTTGCTGCTGTCATGTCATCTTAAAGGACCATACCACCGATTTTGCATGTTTGGGCCTAATATATTCAATTTTCATACATGTAACATTGCTGACAATCATTTACTACTGGAACAGTGAATTAAAAATGTTTTTCCTACCTTCCAGACCTCCATTGGTTTCAGTTCATTCTGCTATTAAAATCAACTTGTTGATACTGTAAACGTTCTTGGGATAGGTAATCCATCATCACCAACAAGACGTGTATTCAGGTTTTTTTAGAAGTTATGTAATTTTAGTGTTTAAGCTCAATAAAAAGCGTGGAGTGAATGTATGCCTCCACCGGGGAATATAGTCCCAAAAGAAGACCTGCGTTTATGGAAAAATTTAAAGGACCGTGACTTCATAAGGCTGTGTAACTATTAGCAGGAGAAACATGGATTTTTAAGGTGGGTGTATCACTTGAATATTTGATTTTGAAAGATTAAGAGATTTAGCAAAATATCAGGAAAGCTGAAATACGGTTTTATCCTTTGGGAAATGATTGTCAGTAACATAACATGTATGAAAATTACCGTATACATGTGTGTATAAGCCAACTTCCTGATTTTGACCTACAAATTTAGATTTTTAAAGAAACCCGTATATAACCCTAACCTCCTGATATTGCTCCATCAATTTATTTGTTTATCAAATTACCTGTTTTTCTGGGTATTGTCATATTATTCCTCTGATTTTCTGCAAATAATCCATGTACCGGTAAACATGATATTTATTTCAGCAGCTGATTACCGTAACTGACCAATCACAGCAGAGCTTACTGGCCACTGCAAAATGTGCTGAACAAGGTGTTTAGTCAGGAAATATCTCATTCTAAGGTATGATTTAAACTATTTTCATAGGTAGTGGTAATGGTAGTATTTCCACCCCTGGAAATTTCCTTCTCTGGGATCAAATTTGAATTTCTCATGTATAAGCCGACCCCCGATTTACTTTGTGAAATTTGGTAATAAAATCGGCTTATACTCAAGTGTATACGTGCGAGGGCGGAGCCAGCTATGGTGGGATTGCCATGTTCACAGAAGAACAGTTCACTGATTCAGTTCACGATATATTCCTTTAAGTTTAGCTTGGTATATGGAGAAGCTTCTATCCAAGCTAAACTTAAAGGAATATATTGTGATCAGTTCCTCTGTGAACTTGTGAACATGGCGGTCCCACCATAGCTGGCTCTGCCCTCGTACCCACACCTCTCTCTGCATGACGTGCAGCAACAGAGCAGCTAACAGAGCAGCTGCTATGGCTTTTGTTTTTTGTCGCGTTCTCGCTCTCATTCTCATCCTTATTATCTGCACTGTCTTTTGACCTCTACACATGTATGCTGCACATCATGTCACCATGTTTGTACTGTTGCAGAAAAATGACGGTTATTCTTGTTATTCTTGTAGCATGCGGCTCATATGTTAGTTACATCTGCACATGCGTGGCAGTTTAGGACCTCAACAGTGTTCACTGGTGTCAGATACAGGTCACTTACAAACATGAATGTGAACCATCAACACAAAAAGACTGGATCTGATTAAAAAATCAGATCCAACATTAAGGCCTGTGATGTGAATGCAGCCTAAAAGTAGTTTGGCAAGCAGATGGACTCGTCAGATTCCTCCTGTGAAAGATCTTGTAATCTGTGGCGCTGCGTCACCAATCAGTTATTTAGTTTACAAACCACAACGACTTCAAGATGCCCGGTCACGAGACGGAAAGTCGTGCTGTGCAGAGTCCAGTGACTTGATGACTGCAGTGAGAAAATGAGCTTGGAGCTCTCTGTGGGTTTTATGCTTTAACTGATGTCACACAGCTGCAGTGTCATACTTTTATTTTAGAACCACAGCAGTGAAAATATTATAATATCATAAATCTCTCACATTAACTTCAGACAGGACAGAATAATGGCGGCAGTGAGAGGTTCTGCACCGGATACAGCCTCACGGCGTGTGGATCACAGCATTTCTGCTAATGTTACCTCATGTTGGTGATGAGCTTCTTGATGGAGTCGGACACGGTCCTGGAGTGTCCCGCCAGCACCGACCACTTGGGCGGGTCTTTGGGATTGACGGCGAGGGAACGGGCGGTCTGGATGAGGCCGGTCGAGCTCTCCAGCATCATCTTTGCTGCTGCCACAATGGGCTCCATGGCTGCGTGACCCTGAGGAAGATGAAGGGGAGACTTCAAATCAGGATCCATCTGCCCACATATGACTAACGCTGAGCTGGAGATGAGTTCTGAAGCTCTGAGGCCAGTTTCACATTATAAACTGGTTTCATGTGATAAACCGGTTTCACCTGATAAACTGGTTTTATGTTATAAACTGGCCTTGGTCTACGTCATCAGAGTACAGCATTATGCTAACAGCTAAACAGCCTGCCAGAAATTCATCAGAAGAAGAAGAGAGCCGGTTAGCTTAGCTAACTCAAGTAAACCTAGCTAGCACGTAACGGAGCATTAATGTTTAAACTTTCTTTCTTGACGTTTAGATTTTTAGATGTAGTGCTTTAGATTTTTTGTTTAGATTTTTACTTAGTCCTGTTGTTTTTTAACGCACAGTGGCTGAAGGAGGAGAAGAAATGGATTTACAACGCTTTTTTTCACATTTTGGAACTGAAACACACCGATAATGTACAGCCGTGTGGTTAAACTCTTTCTAAAGACAGAAAGGAGGATGGACTTTGTCTTCAGATGATGAGCAGCTTTGGTAAGTCTGATGGATTTTTATGTGGCTGGAATCTGTGGAGAAGCCTGTTGAATCTGATTGTGTTATTTGTGTTTTACAGCATTTTTGCTTACTTGCTGGTCGTATGAGTAAATGTGATGGTTGTTGTGAGTTTGTTCTTGTTTCTTTGGTAATGACACTGATTTAGGCTATGCCATGTTTATATGTGATGCAGCATCCTGTCATAATGCATAATAATGCTACATCCTATTCATGTCTCTGCAGTTAGTGTGTTGTAACTGTCATAGATGTTGATCCTCGTGTTAAATCACTTTATTCACTCAATAAAGGGTTACTGTCACTGTGAATATGGGCTGGTTACATCTAATAACAGAAGCATATAGCCCTACTGACATGCTGAGCTTATTAGAAGGTGGGTTAGTTGCAGCAGGATAGCACTGAAGGCCTAGGTGTAAAATACACAGCCCGCCACTGATATACATATGTATATACATATGCATATACGTACATCTTACATGTATTACATGTACATATGTACATATTCATATGCACATACAGTACATATACATATCACTGTCTACGGTGCAAACACTGTTTATCATGTGAAACCACGAGTTGTTGTTACTCTGGCAGTGGCAGGATATTTATTCATCACCCTGAACTCACCTGCTGTTCTCTGAATCAAAATGACAGCAAAGGAGTTTCTACCTCAGTGTGAGGATGAGGGTTTGGGGTGGAAGAGTTGGTACCTCAGGGCTGATCTGGGCAGGAATGCTGGCGAACTCTGGGTTGGAGGCGAAGGCAGTCAGGTTGTCCACAGCTTCTATCAGAGGACCAGTGGCGGCTTTACACTTCTCTCTGTTCTCCTGGTTAAACGCCCCGTCTAAAGCCTGCGGGGGGAAGTTTGGTCATGATGCAGGCGTCAATCATTACTTACTCACCATAAATAAAATACAATGCTACCTTTTACTCCAACATTCTCCAACCTAAAGTGTTTTTCACATCGTAGTGAGCGCTGAGCCACGAGCAGCGCCTGACTCAAAGGGAAAGCGGCCGTGGACGTTTGACTCCAACCCGCCCAAAGCATGCAGGTCCAGCCACCAGAACGTCAACCTCACAGCTCGGACATGTAGCACTCCAGCGTTATCGCTAACGTTTCAAAGCTTTCCCCAAACTTTACAACATCCCTGATGACAGCAGACTGGAATTTTGCTGAACATGTTAAGGTCACGACCCTGCCCAGCTGTCAAAGATCTCGTCTGGAAGAAACTGGTTTATGCCTTGCAAGAATGCACGCAATGGGAAGCGGGGCATAAAGGGGAGTAGGTGATGTGTGTGTCTTTGTTTTTGTAATCTCAACAGGATTAATCATACAAATTTGAGAAGACACACTTTCCCTTTAGGAGGGGGAGGGGTTACTAACAGGGATTTTGTGTCCTCTGTGCAGTTTTGTGATCTCCAGTCCTTTAAAATACTTTCACTTCTCTCTGTGGACGGAAAGACGGAAAGAAGAGAGAGAAATGAAGCAGGCGTGTCTGGCAGAGTTGGAGAGTTACAAATTTTATCAGACGTGGACGTCCTGATTTGACGGGTGGAAAGAGGGTTTCTGCTACCTTCTGATGCTCCAACAGGCATGCTGGAGGAAGAATACTGCGGCTTTAACTCTGTGTCTAATGTTCCAGTGTGAAAATGTGATTAACACAGTGTGAAAAGCTCTTAATGAGATGTTTGAATTGAACAGGATGAAAACGTTTCCTGGAAGCTTCCCGTTTTTGGAAAAGCTGGCGTTACAAACCTTTATGGACTTCACCAGGTTGGCTGTGGTGTTGGCGACCTCTTTGGCTGACTGGACAAACTGCCTCTTGGCTACGGGGTTGGGCGTCTTAGAGGAGGCCAGGCGGCAGGCGTTACACAGCGCAGACGTGTGTTTGGCAACAATGGTGGCTGCAGACAGAACCTGCACAAAGAAAACGGTGAAGAAAATGCATGAAGACTTGCTGACGTGATGAAGATGATGGAAGGACTCCTGAGTGGGTGTGAGTGGGGTGTACCTGGGACTGGGTGCAGGCGGGGTCCACCAGGTTCTGGCAGGCCATCTGAATGGATTGGTTCGCCCGGGCAAACTGGGCGGGGTCAACCAGGCCCTTCTGACCTGCTGAACTGTTGGGGTCTGAGACTCCCACCAGGTATGCAGCCTGAAGATCAACACAACTGATGTTAGCTTAAAACAACACGCAGGCGTTAAACAGCAAAACTTAACTATAAAAATTAAAGTGCACAATAAACATGACATGTTCAACTGAGAATGGAACATCTCTTAAAGGACCATACCACCCATTTTGCATGTTTGAGCCTAATATATTCAATTTTCATACATGTTACGTTACTGACAATCATTTCCCAAAGGATAAAACCGTATTTCAGCTTTGCTGATATTTTGCTAAATCTCTTAATCTTTCAAAATCAAATATTCAAGTGATACACCCACCTTAAAAATCCATGTTTCTCCTGCTAATAGTTACACAGCCTTATGAAGTCACGGTCCTTTAAATTTTTCCATAAACGCAGGTCTTCTTTTGGGACTATATTCCCTGATGGAGGCATACATTCACTCCATGCTTTTTATTGATCTTAAACACTGAAATTACATAACTTCTAAAAACACCTTAATACACGTCTTGTTGGTGATGATGGATTACCTATCCCAAGAACGTTTCAAGTATCAACAAGTTGATTTTAATAGCAGAATGAACTGAAACCAATGGAGGTCTGGAAGGTAGGAAAAACATTTTTAATTCACCGTTCCAGTAGTATGCTTTGGGAAATGATTGTCAGTAACGTTACATGTATGAAAATTGAATATATTAGGCTCAAACATGCAAAATGGATGGTATGGTCCTTTAAGGCTGGATGATGCTTAACGTGGAAGGAGACAATGTGACATAATTGCAGGAAAAACGTGCATCACTGAAACAATGCAGACAGCATCTGTCTGTTATTTCCAAAAGATAAAACTGTACTTTAGTTTTCGTGTTATCTTGCCAAATCTCCTAATCTTCAAAATCAAATGTTCAGGTGATACACACACCTTAAAATTCAATGTTTCACCTGCTAACACTTTTGNAAATCAAATGTTCAGGTGATACACACACCTTAAAATTCAATGTTTCACCTGCTAACACTTTTGCACGACTATCATTTTTGACGGTCGTTTTAATTTCTCGGTACAAGCCGTCTTCTCCTGGGACTATATTTCCTGGCGGAGACATACATTTTCTTCCGTGCAGATTTGTGTTGTATCAGTTAAATAAAGTTACTTTGACAGTAAAATTTAATACACATAACGTTCTCTGTGATGGATTATTTATTTCAAGCAGGTTTCAAGTTGATTTTAGTAACATACTGGAATGTACTGAAACCAGTGGCAGTCTGGAAGGTAGGAAAAACAATTCTAATATTTACCGCTGCAGCAGTATGTTTGGGAAAGTAGTTGGCAGTAGTGTAATGTGTATGTGGGTTGCATTTAATGGGCTCAAACGTGTAAAAACAACAAGTATGGTCCTTTAAGTATCACTGACTTAATCCACCCTTCCTTTGATGCTTAATAAGGTTTAAGAAGGTTTAACAAATCTTAGACGTGCATTTCGTTTTTGGGTTTGAACGCGTTGGTATGACTGTGGCGGCGTGCTCCACCCTTCTGTGATCTGATTGGCTGATGTGAGGCACTCACCTGTGCGGCGGCTTCAGTCAGACCACACAGAGCTTTGGAGCCGCCGCTGACTGAGTCACCAAACTCGGGCAGGTTGGAGTTTTTGGCATTGTGGGAAATTCCCGCCATGGACTCGCCGAGCACCTACGGACAGCAGAGCAGGGATTACTTTAGCTCGGGTTTGTGCNCCCGCCATGGACTCGCCGAGCACCTACGGACAGCAGAGCAGGGATTACTTTAGCTCGGGTTTGTGCTTCGTCGAGCAGAATACGACGAAGAAGACACTGAAGCTGCAGCAGCAAAGAGAAAACAAAGTGTTAGGAGTTAGAGTAACGTCACCGTGTGAAACCCTTTATTTATGAATTTATTCAGAAGGTCGACAGAAAAAAACAGAATTCTGCAGCCGTCAGTAGTTTGTTTGCAGCAAACATGCAGGATGCCGCAGCTAACTCACAACTCACAAACTCACACCTCAGCCTGACAAACGCCAAGTCTCCTCCACACACATACACAGAACACACACACACACAGACACACACTCAGAATGCTGCTGGGCTGACGTCAGATAGTCTGGCTTTAGTTTATCTGCTATGTTACANACACACACTCAGAATGCTGCTGGGCTGACGTCAGATAGTCTGGCTTTAGTTTATCTGCTATGTTACACTAACTTAGGCTTTTTAACATAGAAAAGTATCAAACATTATGCAGGGAAAGGAAGCTGTAGCTGCCTTCTTACAACACAGGTCATACTATGTTCCACAGGAGGATCAAGAGAAGAAGAAGAAGAAGAAGAAGAAGAAGAAGAAGAAGAAGAAGAAGAAGAAGCAGAAGAAAAAGAAGAAGCAGAAGAAGAAGCAGAAGAAGGAGAAGAAGCAGAAGAAGAAGAAGAAGAAGAAGAAGAAGAAGAAGAAGAAGAAGAAGAAGCAGGTTGAGGGACGTTGGTTCTACCTTTGAGTTCTCCATCACGCTGTCGATGCAGTCAAAGTAAGAGAGCTCATTCACGGCCTCAGTCGGGTTCTCCAGCATCCCCCTCACCGACTGCACACACACACACACACACACACAAAACTGAGTTAGGCACATGGA
Source organism: Lucifuga dentata (assembly GCA_014773175.1). Lineage (NCBI taxonomy): Eukaryota > Metazoa > Chordata > Actinopteri > Ophidiiformes > Bythitidae > Lucifuga > Lucifuga dentata. The sequence goes on from VXCM01004217.1 coordinate 10,910, forward strand.
ATAAAAGTGACATTTTGCTTTAAAGGACCATACCGATAGTTTTCCATGTTTAAGACCAATAAACATGCAACCATTTTCCAAAACATAAAACCGTAGTTTAGTTTCCCTGTTATTTTTCCAAATCCTCTAATGTTTTAAAATCAAATCAATTGTTAAGAAGAAGAATAAGGTGATGGTAAGGTGATGCAAACACCTTAAAATTCAATGTTTCACCTGCTAACACGTACGTCAGAATATCATTTTAACTTCTCAGTTAAAGTAGGGACTATATTCCCTGGCGGAGACATTTTCTTCTGTGAATTACAAGTTGATTTTTATATCGTACTGGAATAAACTGAAACTATGGCCATCTGGAAGGTAGGAAAAACAATTCCCATATTTACCGCTCCGTTTTTATGTTTTGGGAAATGACTGGCAGTAACGTAATGTGTATGCAGGTTGTATTTGGACTCAAACACACACAAAATCACCGGTATGCTCCTTTAAACCACAATCAGTCAAGCAAATATAAATAAAACTAAAATTAACCAGAAGAAAAATAAGTTACTGACACAAAAGTCATCAACTAATGTTAAATCTGCTGCAGCTTATGGCTGTTTTGTTTCCTTTGTATGAACAGGAAGTGCTGCATGAACATTGCATGGTTTTATTTTGCGTACCTCCAGCTCTCTGAGGGCGTTGTCACACTCTTTCTGGCCGGGAGCCTGCTGAGTGCACATGGTGATGAGCTGGTTGATGCTGTCTGTAACAGCACTGTGGACGGACGGACGGACACACACACACACACACACACACACAGAAAAACTCATTACTTCTGCTTCTCAAAGGATTCCGTTTAAAAATGCAGCATATCTTGGTGAAACATTTTGACTGAATGTAAAGCAGCTTCAGTCTAGTTGTACCACTGAGTTAATCTGTGCTTTGACCTCAGAGGGACTTTAAATCTGGTCTGAGGGCGTTTTCACTCCGACATGATTCAATCAGAATCACGTTCATTTTCCTCCTGAGACGCTTTGTGCAGGTCTGAACACAGCGACGCAAAACAACCACGCAGAGACATCTGAGATTCTCTGTCCAGTTCCAAGTGAATCTGGAGAGGTTTGAATATGATCCTCATGACTTCTGAACTAATAACAGATCAATCTATTGATGTGTTGATTGATTAGCAGCAGAGATGTGTGTGTGTGTGTTTAACGTTCAGTAAACTCCACCTTTGATGACCAAATCAAACGGATGCTGTTAAAGGTGGAAACACATCAATCTTAGCTAACCGTGTGCTTGTATGTTGTCAGCATGTTGCTCCATTCTCCTGTTCAGCGTGTGAAGGCAGCACGTCTTCTTCACATCACGTGAAGCAGCATGTGGTTTTCCACACGTTGTCTCTACATCAGATTCAGCTTCTGCTGTCATAGTTTTCTTCTTCATGGATCAAATGATGCTATGACTAGGAAAGGATCCACATTCATCTTTGTTACTCTGATTTACTTTGACACCATAGAAACTACTTCCTGTTTGGAGTTTCTTTCTCCGCCCCCAGACATTTCTGACCAATGAGCAGAGAGAGTGTTGTCACATGACTTTAGCTTATATATTTTGGTTTGATTTGATGTTTTCCTGTGTGAAACAGAACCAAACTGACAATTTAGTCCCTGATTCAGACCAGAGCAAACGATCCACAGATCTGAGAACAGCCTTAATATTCAATATATTCACATAAATTATGATTTTGTTGCCTTTCCAAAGAAATGCTGGTTGTCTGTGGTTAGTAAAGACATTTAGTTCTGAAAATGATCCTCTGAACGCTCGGCAGTAGGTGGAGGAGAAAGAAGAGGAAGGAAAAGGAAGATGATGAAGAAGAAGTGCCTGAGGTAAGTGTTGACAGAATGTGTGACCCAAACTTCTTAAAGCCTCAGAGGAATAATTTGACTAATGAGCTAGATTCCGCTGAGTGCTGTAAAAACACACATTCTGTAGATGACGCTGGCTGTTTCTCACCGAGCAGCAGCTGCCAGCTGGTTTTTGAGGTTGGGCGAGCTCGGGTCGGTGGACAGAGCTTTGGCTGCCAGCAGCAGCTTGCTGGAGGACATGGAGATGGTCTTCAGGTTGGACACCACCTGTGTCTGGTCTTCTTTAGACTGGATGAGAGGAAGTAGAAGGAATCCAGCTTTAGCACACAGAAGCTCTAAGAACAGCAGCAGATTTGGGTTTGTCTGCACATCATCGTGATAAACTGGTGACCTGCCATCATTTAGTTTTCTTCTAATCTAAAGTAATCAATCGCAGAGTGGATGATCGATCAGAGAAGTTATCCTCTGATGAAGCTCGTCGTACTAACCTGGGATGTTCCAGCCATGTCAACGCCGGCCTCCAGGAAGTTGCTGAAGTCTTGTCCAAATTTGCTGGTGGCCCGAGCCAAGTCCTGCGTGGTCCCTCTGGACGCCTGGACCACTTCATTAGCCGACTGGTTCAGATTAGCCGCCACATTGTTTAGCTGAGCCTGCACCTCCTGGAAGCTCCTCCCACTGGATGGGAACTAGAGAAGACAGAGGTGGATTAGAGCAGGCTTCAGGTCTGCTCAGGCAGCCAGAGGAGGAACGTTGCTGCAGATGTTACTGCAGCAGCAACATCTGGAGACGGTTCTGAGCGCATCGCTGTCAGAGCAGAACCTCCAAACAGTGACCAACGTCGTGACACGTCCACAGACAGCAGATTTACAGCTCTGATAACCAAAAACAGACAAAGTTCTGACAGTGTGACTGCTGCTAAAAAACTACAAAACACAACTATAAATCAGCCTGCAGGAACAGCGTGAAAAGGATGTTTCTGAGCTTCAGTGCCAACGCTCATTTATTGTGTAAATAAAGTGTGTGTTTTTATGTGTGCGTGTGTGACAGTGTGTAAGTGAAAGCAAGGAGAGAGAGAGAGAGAGAGAGAGAGAGAGAGAGAGAGAGGGACACTAACCAGCTGAACGCTGTTATTTTAACCTGTTCATGTATCACAGAGTCAGTGTACTTGTTTTTTTTGTTGTTTTTTTAACAGTGTACTTTTTTTTTTAAACAGTGTTTTTTTTCTTTTTTCTTGTTTTTTTCCTTCTGTTTTTTTTTCCTTTTTCTTTCATCTGTCTGTATATATAATTATGGTATATGCCAAGAATAGCATAACCGTTTTTTATATATATGCAATTTGAGCTTGCAACAGACAGATAACATATAGTACGCAGGTGAGTGAGTGTGAGTGTGAGAAGGAAAAAAAAAGAAAATAACAGTTGGTGTTTTGTTTTTTTAACAGTCGGTGTATTTTTATATATATTTTTAACAGCTGGTGTACTAACAGAATCAGCCAGCAGGGCTTTACTTGCTTCTCCCACAGAGCGAATGGCGTTATCTACGTCCCTCTGACCAGGAAGACAGTTCACACAGCGGTTCAGGGCCTGAGACACCGCCTTAGCCACCTACACACACACACACACACACACACACACACACACACACACTGAAATGAATAAAAACACAGAAATCTTTGGAAGACACTCAGAATTCATGTATGTAAGTTCATGTATGAGCTGAAACATACTAGAGCAGCTGTCTGGTCTTTTCTCATGACATTAGCGTGACGCTGATCTTACTATCTGACTTCAAACTTACCTGTCTGTACCTGTCTCTGATTTATCCAACAGTTAACAGAGTTTTTATTTTCAGTTTATATTCAACATTTCTCATCAAAACACAATATTTGTATGAATTCTATTGAGGCCACCAAAGTAAAAGTTACATTTAAAGGAACATTCCAACATTTTGGGCCTTTTATCTCTGTGTGTTTAGTATTTTACACATGTGTTTTTACATTGCTGTTACTCTGGATGTAGAAGTATGGGACTGATATCCAGTTCCCGACTCCAGGTAAGAAAACAAACAGGAACATTTCCAAAATGTTGGACTGCTCCTTTAAATGCACCTTGACACAGAATTCACACACTTTGATGATGAACGTTAAATGCAAACCAACGGAACCTCCACACACAGTTCTTCTCGTGTGTCTTTGGGTTTGATGGAAAACAACTTTATTAGCCAAGATAAAATGTGAAATTGTTGCGATCAAACCCAATAAAACCTGTAGCAGCGCTGTAACAGGAAGTGATGTCACCTCAAACTTCTGTCATGTCCACACTTATTTCCTGTCTGACCTGGGCCAGCCGCTGCTGACTCTCTGCGTCTCTGGGTTTGGCGACGGCCCTCTTGGTTTCCTCAATCAGGTTGGCTGACTTGTCCATGACGTCAGCAGCACAGTCCAGCATGGCGTTGCGGGCCGGCGAGTCGTCCGTGGTGGCGGCGACCCCCCTGGCTCCTGAAGCCAGAGACTTCAGAGCCTGAGCCACGTCTCTGGCTGCCATGCCTGCAGCCACAGGAGAGACGTGGGGTNACTTCAGAGCCTGAGCCACGTCTCTGGCTGCCATGCCTGCAGCCACAGGAGAGACGTGGGGTCAGACGCTGTGGATGCTGGGATTTAGGAGCTACGTTTGGGGAAGCTGCTGTGTTGGACAGGTCACGTGATGCTGTTGTAATCTGGCCTGAGAGCTCGTGTATTTTGACTGCGGGTTTCCCCCAATTAAAGGACCATACCACTCATTTTGCATGTTTGAGCCTAATATATTCAGTTTTCATACATGTTACGTTACTGACAATTATTTCCCAAAACATACTACTGGAACAGTGAATTAAAAATGTTTTTCCTACCTTCCAGACCTCCATTGGTTTCAGTTCATTCTGCTATTAAAATCAACTTGTTGATACTTGAAACGTTCTTGGGATAGGTAATCCATCATCACCAACAAGATGTGTATTCAGGTTTTTTTTAGAAGTTATGTAATTTTAGCATTTAAGCAGCAATAAAAAGAATGGAGTGAATGTATGCCTCCACCAGAGAATATAGTCCCAAAAGAAGACCTGTGTTTATGGAAAAATTTAAAGGACCGTGACTTCATAAGGCTGTGTAACTATTAGCAGGAGAAACATGGATTTTTAAGGTGGGTGTATCACTTGAATATTTGATTTTGAAAGATTAAGAGATTTTGCAAAATATCAGGAAAGCTGAAATACGGTTTTATCCTTTGGAAAATTATATTCAGTAACGTAACATGTATGAAAACTGATTAGGCTCAAACATGCAAAATGGGTGGTATGGTCCTTTAAAGCATGCTGGAATGGATTTTACTAGTTGTACGAAAGATCAGAAGATTTCAGTTTATTTTGTGGTTATAATATTTTGTATCAACACATTTTCAAGGGCGTTTGGTTTGGTTCAGGTCAACCAGACTAGGGTTCGTTTCCCTGGTTCGTCAGGTCTGAACACAGCAATCGTACCCGGATCAAAACGACCACACAGAAAGTGTTTTGAGGAGGCATTCTCGTTCCGGTTCTAAAAGAATCTGGAACGGCTTGTTTGTGGTGACACACTCACGACACAACTCCACAGCAAGCTATAGATATACTGATTAATGTAGAAGCAGAGGCGTGTGGGTAACGCTTAACAACACGTAACCACTTTACTGCAGTAAAGTTTGTTTTTTGTTAGACACTCATCAGATGTCTGTCAGATATCATTAGAAAACCATTTAAAGTATCTAACATAAAACAAACTTTACTGCAGCTAAAGTTCGTGAATCAAACGGATGCTGTTAAAGGTGGTAATACATCCATTTTAGGTTAGCGTGTGCTTGTATGTTCTCAGCATGTTTCTCCTGTTCAGCGTCTGAAGGCAGCACGTCTTCTTCACATCATGTGAAGCAGCATGTGGTTTTCCACACGTTGTCTTGAAGTCAGATTCAGCTTCTGCTGTCATAGTTTTCTTGCTTTAGGAAATAGGAAACTGCCATAGCAAACTACTTCCTGTTTGGATTTTCTTTCTCCGCCCTCAGACATTTCTGACCAATGAGCAGAGAGAGTNACTACTTCCTGTTTGGATTTTCTTTCTCCGCCCTCAGACATTTCTGACCAATGAGCAGAGAGAGTGTTGTCATATGACTTTTGCTGATATATTTTGGTTTGATTGAATTTTCTTCTGCGTGAAACGGAACCAAACCAACAATTTCGTCCCTGATTCAGACCAGAACAAACGATCTACAGATATAATGCTATGACTAGGAAAGGATCCACATTCATCTTTGTTACTCTGATTTACTTTGACACCATAGAAACTACTTCCTGTTTTGGATTTGTCATTCCTATTCAAGAAGTGAGCATTCGCATGACTTTTGTTGATGCATTTTTGATTTTTTTTCTGCTTGAAACTGAACCAAACTAAGCAGTAAATGCAGTGTTGTAACAATTTAGCCTCTGATTCAGAACCAGAGCAAACGATCTATAGATCTGAAAACGCTCCTATATTCTATTTTTCAGGCATTTTTGCCTTTATTACGTATAATGATAGTGGAAACATGAGGAACAGAGGAATAAGATGCTCTGTAGATCACAGTTTGCTCTGTGCTGAGGCTGATTTAAATTCTGTGGTTTCACATTAAATCAGTGAGGAAACACACTCTGACAGGTGTTTTAGTCTGAACTCACCTGTGTAGTTTTCGTTGCCTTGCGTGGCTTCGCTCAGCAGCTGGGCGATGGCTGAGCTCACAGCCTTGGTGCTCGTTCCCAGATCCTGAGAGCATTTCTCCAGCTGAACGACACAACAGGAAGTGTTACCTTTACGCTGCTGGAAAACTCCAACAGCACCAAGCTCCTGAGGTTACACTCAGTATGTTGTTACGAATGGCCATTTAAAACAATAAAACAAGGCATGAGACGGTGTCCACAACGAGAGGGACAGTCTCAGAGATCATTAAAGCTGCAGCATATTTATCTGAACCAGCCCAGCTCAGTCTAAAACCTCACAGAGACGCAAACGAGTTCATATACCGAACCGTCATCATAGAGATGTGTGTGTGTGTGTGTGCGTGTCTCTTTCTCTTTACAGTCTCAATGTGATCAATCATATAAATGAGGAAAACAACACACACTTTCACTTTAGGAGGAGTTATCGTATCTTCTGTATGTTTTTGTGTCTCCACTCGATGATAAACGGGAATAACAGCAAAGCTTTCCGCTTTCTGTTTTTTTCTCAGCGTGTGGACGCCGTGACAGAAAGAGCAACTAAAACCCTCCCCACTTTCACACCTCAACACATCTGGCCAATCGCTGCCAGAAGTGGGCGTGGCTGGTAGAATGGTGGTGTGTTTTGGACGCCAGCAGTGATGCTACAGAGTTAGCTTAGCAACACGCTTTGTTAAATGAGACTCGCAGAAAACTCTATTTGACAAGCCATACTGATCTAAAAAGTGATGTTACAAACAACAATCAAACATTTGTAACCACCTACAGTCGTAGCACAACCCCACAATATAAGTTATATTATCTATGGCAGGGGTATTCAACTAATATTTAAAGAGGTCCAGTTAGAGAAAATTTCTTGAAGCAAAGGTCCGGAAGATCATAATATCTAACTATTTAGTGTGATATATAGTTAAGTAGCCTAGTAGTTGTATCAACATCTGCATGTAATCAATACCTGACTGTCAAATCAAATGAATTCAGTAAAATTCAAAACCTTTTTGACAATATTTATTGTCACGTAACATAGAACTGAACATATATGTATGACTGCCGATATGTATGTTCTCTCATTTACTAAATAAAAGTAGGGTTGCATTTCAAAAGAAGAGAAAATAAATAAAATGTGAAAATTGTGCATGTTCAAATAAAGTGCTTAACTTCAGAAAAAACTTTTTGTGTTGACCCAAAATCCAAGCAACTCTGAGGGAACACTCATGAGCACGTTGTTGGGCAGTGAATGTGTGGCTCAGGATCCTGGTGGACTGGTCATATTGGGCTCTGAGACTACTTATTTTCCCTGATCTCACTTCAGATTTGAGTGGGTATGTTTGTTCAAAACCTCTATGTTTTGTCTCATAATGGCGTTTCACATTGGCACTTTTAATAAGTGCTACGGTTTCTGAACATATGAGACACACTGGTTTAGTGCTCCCAGTGGGAAGTATGAACAGAAATGAGTCTGTCCATTCCGGATTAAATGCTCTATTTTCGCTGTCCACTTTTCTTGTTTTGGAGAGCGCCATTTGTTCCTTATTTTTGTCTCCCTTTCTCCGTCTCACCCGTCTTTTTCTGAACTTTCTCCGGCTCAGTCGTCTGTATCTCTCCCTTTGTTTTCTCTACACGTATCGCTATCTTTCTTTCTTTCTAACGTCTTTTCATGTGTAACTTGCCTCTAACTCTCTCTGTGTGCACTGTAGAGTCGCAATGTTTACCGCCTGGAATGCACAGACTTGATTGGCTGAGTGGTATCATGTGGGATGGCTTAACTCGCATGCAATTGGTCTGTGTGCTTCCTCATCCACTAAACCACTACCGTAAAGACTACAAAAGCTGCGCCGGTTAAAATAGAAGCGTCCCGTCAGGTTTTAAATCATAACCTTCTGTTTTGGCTGTAGGTCCGGGTCCGTATGGGACAGCTTCTGGGTCCGGACCCGGATCGCGGTCCGCCTGTTAGTGACCTCTGATCTATGGGGTTATATATTCCTGTTATGTTACGGACAGCAAAGAGTAAAAATGACAAAATACATCCAGAAGCAGCTTCTCTGCTGACTGTGAAATTCATTTCATCAATTTAGGAACAGAAGCTTAACCTGCTGTTGTGCTCGCATCGTGTATGTGTGTGTGTGTGTGTGTGTGTGTGTGTGGCAGCGGCGTCTCACCATCTCTCCAGGAAGTGGTTTGAGTTTGCCTTCCTCAGCTGAAGCTTTGGCCTCCTGCATGTCCTTTTCCAGACCCCTCACCATCGACAGAGCGCTGTCTATCTCTAATGGACCGCACGCTTCCTGAGCCTGCACGCACACGCACACACACACACACGTGACACACTGAGTATGATGAAGGACATGGATCATTACAGAGAGTTATGTGTGTGCTGCAGCACCTTCTGCGAGGCGGTGCGGAGCTCGGCCAGCGCGCCGGCCAGGTTCTTGGCACACTGGCTGAGCTGCATGGCGGAGGCCTGGTCGCTGATGGTGGGAACCGTGGCTTTGGAGGCTGTGACCATCTTAGCACCAGGCTGACAACGCAGGAGAACACAGGAAATATGTACGAGAACGTCTATTAGAATTAGTGTGTGTGTCATTCTGAGAAAACTTCTTTTGCTGTGAGGCAGATCAAAGAAAACATCATGTTACTAAAATTAAGAGAATCTGATCCAGAGCAACAAACCAGTTACATTCTGACACATTCAGGCCTGATGTTGTCATGGTGGAAATGTCAAAGGTCACCAACTTATTAAGAGTCCTCCTGTGGGAACATGCAGATCGACACGGCCATGCACAGACGTTTTGAGGGGGTAGCATAAGTACAAGGCGACTCATAACCTTTGATTTTGNGACGTTTTGAGGGGGTAGCACAAGTACAAGGCGACTCATGTATGTCTCCGCCAGGAAATATAGTCCCAGGAGAAGACTGAGAAATTAACCTTTGATTTTGAAAGATTAGGGGATTTGGTAGAGTCAGGATAAATAAATTACAGTTTTACGTTTTGGAAAATGGTTGCAAGTGTATGTGGGTAGTATTTATTAAACATGCAAAATTACTGGAATGGTCCTTTAAGATCTCTCTGATGAGCAACTATTAAACTATGTTTTTATAAACCAACATTTCCCCTGTTATGTGTTATAATGTTATTAATGAGGCTCCTGGCTGGAACGAGGGTCTGACAGAGCTTGTCTGAACGTTACGAACGTTATGGAGGTTATGACCGTTATAAATGTTATGAAGGTTATGAATGTTATGAAGATTATGAAGGTCATGAATGTTATGAAGGCTATGAACATTATGAAGGTTATGAAGGTTATGAATGTTTTGAAGGCTATGAACACTATGAAAGTCATGAATGTTATGAAGATTATGAAGGTTATGAATGTTTTGAAGGCTATGAACACTATGAAAGTCATGAATGTTATGAAGATTATGAAGGTTATGAATGTTTTGAAGGCTATGAACATTATGAACACACTGAAACATTATGAACATTATGAACATCATGAATGTTATGAAGATTATGAAGGTTATGAATGTTTTGAAGGCTATGAACATTATGAACACACTGAAACATTATGAACATTATGAACATCATGAATGTTATGAAGATTATGAAGGTTATGAATGTTTTGAAGGTTATGAACATTATGACCACACTGAAACATTATGAACATTATGAACATCATGAATGTTATGAAGATTATGGACATTATGAAAGTCATGAATGTTATGAAGGTTATCAACATTATGAAGGTTATGAATGTTATGAACATTATTACGTCATGAATGTTATGAAGGTTATCAACATTATGAATGTAATGAAGGTTATCAACATTATGAAGGTTATGAATGTTATGAATGTTATGAAGGTTATCANATGAATGTAATGAAGGTTATCAACATTATGAAGGTTATGAATGTTATGAATGTTATGAAGGTTATCAACATTATGAAGGTTATGAATGTTATGAATATTATGAAAGTTATAATGTTATGAAGGTTATGGACATTATGAACACACAGAAACATTATGAAACATGAACTTGATGAACATCATGAATGTTATGAACATTATGAAGGTTATGAATGTTATGAAGGTTATGAATGTTATGAATGTTATGAACATTATGAAAGTGGTGAATGTTATGAAGGTTATGGACATTATGAAGGTTATGAAGAAGGTCACGCCTTGACCTATGACCTGCAGGAAGTTCTGGCTGGCAGCGATGAGGGCGAGCTGAGCGCTGGGACTGTCAGGCTGAGACTGACTTCCTCTGACACCCTGGACCAGCTGAGGGATCTGCTCAGCCACCACCTGACCACACACACACACACACACACACACACACACACACACACACAAACAGATACACAAGCGTGAATAGTTTAGCTGATTTAGCATGAATTAACTTGATCTGTTCGTCTTGCCTCCTGTGATGTCATAACTAATGAAACATACGTTGCGTGTTGAAGAGTAACTGTCATCTGCGGCATGTGAGGGGACAGGAAGCAGGTGTGAGGCGTGTTTACAGGTGTGTTTACCTTGCAGCTCTGCACGAGCTGCTGCTGGGCGGCGAGGTTCTTGTTGGAGGAGGCGGCGTGCTGCGCGGCGGCGATGGTCTGAGTCGCTGCTGCTGCTGCTTGTTTGGCTGCATTCTGTCACAGGAAGTCAGACATACAAACATATATAAACACGCCGCATTTATATGTGACCAATCAGCTAATAATAATAATAATAATAACAATAATGATGACATTTACTGTTCATACAAGCATAAAACTAGCATAATGTTAGCAGCTGACATCAGCTAATTAGACACCATGTCAGAAAGAAGACACATTTTACAGTTTAATCAGTGAAGAAGGTAAAGTTTTGACATCATCAGCCAATCTGAGCAGACTTCCTGTTTATGAAAAATATCTCCGCCTGGTGTTTGCTAAATGGAAAAGTTTTTTTTTTTTCCCAGATTATTTTCNTCCTGTTTATGAAAAATATCTCCGCCTGGTGTTTGCTAAATGGAAAAGTTGTTTTTTTTTTCCCAGATTATTTTCTTGACATTTGAGGACAAAACCTGCTTGGTTTCCATTCATGCTGCACGATCAGATAATTATGTCACGTTGTTATACAGACGGAGCATCTTGGAAACAAACAACAAATGGAAAACTGTACACAATTTGTAGCTGAAGTTTACGTTAAGTGTCTTTCGCATTGCAGGGATTTTTTCAGAAACTCAGGAACTTAAGGTTTTTACACATCAAAGCCGTTCTAGTTCAGGAAGGATCGTTTCTGAATGATTTTGTAGCTGCTGCTCCAGGACAGGAACGGTCTGATGTTTCAGGAAGTCTGAAGACCAGACACCACTGACTGAGCTCAAGCTTCCCTAGACTAACAACCACCATTTTCTTTCCTTCCTTTTTAAAAAAAAAAAAAAAAAAAAAA